>QJNZ01001294.1:0-18981 GCA_004155055.1 Monosporascus sp. CRB-8-3 | reverse complement strand
CACAACCCTCTGCGTCAGTCTTTACCTAAGGGCGCTGACATCCCATACATGGCTCACAGCTAGTCAGTGTCCCCTAACTGACCGGAAAGAAACCTCCACTCAATGGCCTTTTGCAAGGGGGGACCCAAAGAGCAGTGATCTCAATCACTTACTGGTGTTGCCGTTAGAGAATGGAACCGATTTTTAGAGCTATAAGACCTCCAACGCAGCAGGCTGGTGCATACAGAGCGTTTTCCCATACTAACGCCCAGCCTGGTCCGAAGCGTTTCGGAAAAAGTGGGCCCGGTGTTCCGGGACGGCTGCGAAAGAACGGTAAAGCGAAGAGGCCGGTCTTTTGGTGCAACGGTCAATTGCGCAGCCCCACTTCAGACGAGAATGACGGAGACAAGGGTTCAAATCCCACACAGACTGAAGATTTTGATGACTTTTTGATGGATTTTCCTAGAGTTTTAGATCTGATTTTGAGAGATCACGTGGACAAGGTCACCTGACGCAAGAGGGCGTGTCGGCAATTGGTGCTTTCAGGTGCCCACGGCTGGTGCGTCTAGGCTGCAGATGCTGCCTAGGACAGCCTTTGTCCAGGAACCATCCTTTGTACAGCCAAACGTGTATGTAAGGGCGATCGCCCCCAGACTTCTTCAGTCTTTCCTAGAATAACAATGCGCACTTTGCCAGATTCCTGCATTTGATCACTGTGACTGCTGACATTACTTATTTTTTACACCTATAAAACTTTAACGGGAAATAGAAATATGGATATTTCCGTTAATATTATTAACTTTCTGCAAAAAATCGAATTTTATTTGTAATTTTTAACTATGATTTAATTTTTACCCTAATTTAAAAAGCAATACGAACGATAATATATCCTGTTATTCCGGACTATAAAAAACGGCTAGAATTCTATTAACAATTATTATTATTAAGAACAGAATTAAGTAGTTTAAAATTACCTCAGAATAACTGGTATACGATAAAGTTTGATTACTAAGATACGATATTTATTAACTTATTTAAATTATACCGTTACCTCTCTATTTAAAAGAATGAATTAAATTTACCAAATCTTTTTTACTTTTATCGTTTAAATAATAGTTTTAAAGCTATTAAATCTTTTCTTAATTAATATAAGTTTATTATATTATTTAATTAATTAGCAATAATAAACGCGTTTCGTTTTAACTTCTTTTACTGATTATTTTATAATAATATCGTAAATAAAGTTATTATTTCATTTATTAAATATTTTCGATGTTAATAATAAAGTTTGTAATTTTAAATATTTTACAACTTTTTAAATAGTTTAACGGTTTTTAATAACTTAATTAATCTTTATTTAAATATAGAATTAATAATAATCTCTAAGGTTTTTAAATAAATTTTTGGAATTATCTATTTTTCTTTTAATATTAAATTAAACTACTACTTTTAGATTAATACGTTATTACTATCTAAAATTAAATAAATGTATTTTTATAACGAGAATTATAGCTTCTAGATTTATTTTTATTATTTTAATACCTAAATTAAATATAAATAATAAGTTTTATTCTATTTTATCTAACCGTGAAAACCATGTATAGTTGCCATGTTCGAAGATGCTGGGTAGAGTATATATCGT
Source organism: Monosporascus sp. CRB-8-3 (assembly GCA_004155055.1). Taxonomy (NCBI): domain Eukaryota; kingdom Fungi; phylum Ascomycota; class Sordariomycetes; order Xylariales; genus Monosporascus; species Monosporascus sp. CRB-8-3. The sequence continues at coordinate 17,360 of QJNZ01001294.1, read as the reverse complement.
GTTAATTATTAGTGCAATTACTTCGTGTCTTTAGCTCAGCCTGGATAATACGGCTTGAACTTAACGACCTTGCATATATAGATTTTTGAGAAATTATATCCGGTAATATTATTATTAATATAGAGCTTTATATATAAACTACCTCTATTTACTAGAAAATATAACGCTTATTTTTAATTTTATAATTCGTTAAACGTATTTAATTATAACTCTTAAGCAGCTAATATTCGCGATAGATATATATATTTTTTCAATCTTAGATTCTTAATTAATTTGTTAAATATAAGTTTCGAAATGATATATTTATTACTTTTTAAATAATTTAAATTATATTTTAAAGTTCTTATTAATTAAAATAGTATTTACCTTCTTAATTTTTTTATTACTATTAAAGCCGTTTTAAAAAGGTTACATTTATTTTAAAAGACTTTTATTAAAAATACTGCCGACTTATTTTATTTTACGCATTTCGTAATAATATTTAAATTTTCTATATTTTTAAATAAGATTTAAAATAGTTTAATATTTTATATATTAAATATATTTTCGTAACGTTTTTACTTTTCTATATAGCTCTCTTTATAATAACGTTATAAATAATAAAATATTAACTAAGAAACGCTTTTAACTTTAAATAAAATTTAAGTTATCGTAAATTGTAATAATCCTTTATATTTTATATTAATCATTAATTCTTACACTCTAGATTTAATAATTGAATTATATGTAGGTTTTAAAATACTTAATTCTTTTTTTAACTATAACTTTTTATTCATATATATTTAATAATAATTAAAGTAAACAAATTAACTTAAAAAGTATTACTTTAGATAAAGATTTTTTATATTATAAAAATAAGTTATTATTAAGTTTTCTTTTTAGAATTATATAATTTGTTTTTAGTTTTAAAATGTAAAGTAATAATAGTAATAATATTAAAATCTTTTAAACTAATATACTACATACGCAAATCGCTTATATAAGCAAGTCGCTGGTTTTTTACGTCATTTCAATTACGCAACTTTAATAGTTCATTTTTTAATACCAACAATATAAACAGGCTTATAAAAAAAGCGAAAATAAACTTAGCCGGTTAAGTTTAAAAAAACCCGAAACTGAGTTATAAACGGCGTTATATAATATATAACGTTCCCGAATTTACCTTAAGAAACTAATATAACGATAAAGCTTACCGAGCCGACATTATCTCTAATTTGCGAAAATTAACGCCGACCGAAAAAAAATCGATTATCGAATAAATTCTTAACCTATATATACACGTTTCCTATCCGGCTTTAATATATTAAAAATATAATAAATTTATTACTTGTCTAACGTATTTATAATACGTATCGGAATTAATTAAACATTTAACTTTATTAACCGGTAAAAAAAGTTCAAAACATATTTAAATCGAAAAATAAATTATTAAAAAGCTTTCTACGAATATCCAGAAATATTTCGTAAATAATTTAAACATATTCGGGCTATAATTACGAAATACGGTATCGCAAAAAAAGAATTTTTATAATTTCGATAAAATAAAGTTTTTTATAAGTTTTTTTATAATAATAAATATAATAATTATAAATACCGAAAAACGTAAAAAACTTAAACAAGTCTAATAAAAAAATAGGGAATAATTTATAATAATATAAACGGTTAATTTTTAAAACTAGGCGTTTATTTTTCATTTTTACCGGGAAAAATAACTTTTTTTTACTCGTTCGCCGATAGCTTATTTTTATTTAATTAAAGAATTATTATAAACGAAAACGGCGGAATAATAAATAAATTAAATATTTCGATAAATATATTAAAATCCGCAATAAAAGTTCGAAACGCTTTTTTATTTTCGACCGTTACAAAAATTATTACTTAATTAAATTCGAAAACTATTATAAAACTAATAATATTATTATACTTTATATATTTGTTTATTTTTTTTATCAGCTTTAACCTTTTAACATATTTTATTTTTCCGTATTAAAACGCGTTTATTCGTTATATATCGAAAACTTTATACGACGTTACGTTACTTATATTATTAAGAAAATTTTTATTACCGGCTTTTACGATACGTTTAAAACTATTATAACAACCGATATTATCAAATTCGGATTGGCAAAAACAGGATTTATTTTATTCGATTTTAATTACGTTTTTTCTAAATTAAAAGTTTTAATTATACCTATACCGACCCTTTTTTTATTTACTTTTATTAATTCCGTTATTTGCTTATTTACGAAAACTTTTCAAAATATTATTAAAACAACTCGACGGGGATACTATTATTAAAAAAAATTAAAAATCACTAAGGTAGCTCGCCGACAAAGATAATTAAATCGGTTAAACTTTTTAATAAAAAGTGATCTGTTACTTTTATACGAAATCGCTTTTTTCTAGGAGGAAAACGGTTATTTTCGTAAAACGAATTATATTTTTAATAAATACCGGAAAATCAAAATAGACATTTCTAAGAAAAGAAAAACGCTTATTATAAGAGAGGTAAGGGCTTTTATATTTAAAACAAGGCCCAATGGCTTAGTGGTCGCGAGCCTGGGTGTGGTCTTTTTCAATTGCGACAGGTTTGGGTACCCTGTTGCGATTGATCGCAAAAGACAGCTGGTTCAAATCCAGCTTGGGCCCCTGTTCCTTTAGGTGTCGCCAGCCTAAAGGAGCTGACCAATTGGGGCTTCGGCCCCGCTACCGTGTCGGCGATAATTAAAGGGTGGCTGGGAACCAGTTACGATTAGGGGCGTTGGGAACTAATCAATTAGTTGGGTGTACTTACCGTCAGTTGCCGTGTTATATGACCCGCATTGCGTTTTTCCGGCCCTTGGCCAAGAAAGGACGGTTTTTAGGGGGTGCTCCCCGGTCGCGTTTGTGAAACCAGTTTGTGCATGTACTTAGTGAATGGATCAGCTCCCTATATGTATATATAGCTAGATACCTTAATGGCACTTTACCTTGTATATTTAAAACAAAGGATAATAATTAATAATTGCAGTTAATAAAGGTTAAAAATAATCGTTACAAAAAGGTTTAAACGAAAAAACGGAAATATAGCGTTTATAACAAACTCGGATATAATACACGTATTTATAAGAAAGTTATAAAAACGTTTAATAATAAAAAATCCGATTATTTTAAATTAATTTATTACGTTATAATTGTTTTATTTAATTTCGTTATCGTAAAACGCTAAAAAACCCGCAACTAGCTAATATAAGCGACTCGCTTATATAGTACGTTAATCGTATATATTTTCTAAATACTATATTTATAATTAAAATAATAAGATCGAATAGCATTTTCGAATTATCTTAGTAAACTTTAATCCTTTTAATTTATTTCTTAATTCTTTTAAAATTACTTAAATACACCTTTATAACGTTAAATATTCTCCTTAGAGGAGACGTGACCGTAGAACTAAATTAAACAAATAAATAGATTGTGTTATCGGTTATTAAGCTTTACTAAACCCTAACTTTATAGCCCTTATCGACGACCATTCTTAACGGAATTCTGGACGGTTTTCGTAATCCGGAATAGCCGGATAAATTATTATTCGTAATTTTCTAGCTTGTATTAATTTAAGAGTTGAATTTCGACGTTTTTAAGCCCGTTTTGCCATTTTTTAGTTTTTCTAGCAATTTTTCTATAAGCCGGATATTTCTTGGTATAAGTTTACGTAAAAACCGATTATTTCCGCCATTTTAAATTAAATCGTATTCGAAAATTAAAAATAAAACCCGATTTTTTTCGGATAAGTTATTAATATCGACGGAGGTATCGATATATTTTGTTCGGCCGATTGTTTTATTTAGGTCGGGTAATTTAATTAAAACTGTTTCCGTTAAGATTTTAAAGGTACGGAGTACTGGGACTTTATATTCGGACTTGGCTGGTATGTTTTAGTTATCTTAATTAATAAGGGTTTAAAAAGGTGCCTTAAGATTAATCGAAATTAAAAAAGGTAGCTGGTCTAGAGTTCCTAGCCTTTTTTCCTAGCTGGTATTTGATATTTTTAATTATAAAACTGGCAAAGGGTTGCAAAGCAGCTATTTTATACGGATTTAAGGTTTACTGCGAAAAGCTTAATATCTTTTAAGTTATTATTTAAAATTCTCTTTGCTAAACCGTAAAGGGTATAAGGTTTATGTCAGCTAGCAGGAGGTGCTAAACGCACCCCATATACGGAAAGGCTCCCTTTAATCGGAAGATATATGTTCCGTTACTAGGCTATATAAAAGCTGTACGCGTACGAGAAATATACGGAAGTTAACCGAATATAATAACACAACTGATATTCTTTATATCTAACAATTAAAAGTTTTATTTGCTTAATTCGCGTTATTATTAATTAATCAGCTATTACTGAGACGATATAAGCTGTATATTAATAGTAATTATTCGTATATTTTATCAATTGCAATAATAACGGTATCGTTAACGTTTTCCGTTATTTATAACGGACCTAAGGACTAAAACCGCTTTAAGGGCGAATTCCAGGCCAAAGTGTACGCCCTTGATATATAGGATTATATCGATTTTAATCAGTTATTTTTATAGCCTGTTAAATTAATAAATCCTGATATAATTTCGTATCCGAAACGACGAATCCGTTATATAATACAAACTAATACTTTAAGCGGTTTTTTAATTACATTTATATTTTCCGGAAAAATTTACGAAAAAATCGATTATATTAATTACTTAACGAATACCTTTAAGATAACGACCGAAGATAAATAAGTTTATAATTAGGACTTTACGGCATATATTTATAAGGATCGCAAATACGATATTTTCCGAAAAAATAATAACGACCTTATAAAATAAATTCTGGAATTAATATTTCCAGCAATTAAAGAGATAAGTTTTTTCCTAAGAAAGAACTTACGGGAATAGTACGTTAAGTTGGTTAAATCCGGTAAGGTATACGATAATAGGCTTTTAATTAATACTTAACGAAAGTACCGCGAAAAGCTAAAATAAACTTCGAAATCGGTAAAGAAGTTAAACGAATAAATTATAAAGTAACAAAAAGTTATAATTTAAGGATAGCGATATGGAATCCTAAAAACGAAAACGACGATCGTATAGGTTAACGACCTATATATAGCACTGGCACCTATTGTAAGGATTTAAATAATTACGTTTTAAATAATAAAAAAAACTGAAATTAATAATAATACGATCAATTATTAGGAAATAACGGTTAACCTTTTAAATTATTAAACCATAACCTATTTATAACTTATATCTAAAAATATCAAGGTAACGTTCTTAACGTTTTACGGGATACTTACGGATTTTTCTAATTAAAACGATTTTAATTAAGAAAAAACTAAAAATAACCTTTAATCGCAAAGAAAAATCTTAAGGTATAAACCAAAGCGAGGTAATTATAAAGGTTTTTAAGCGGGCCGAAATAATAATAATAATAAACGAAAACGTTAAAAGTTAGATATATAAGGGATTCGGTACAAAACGTACCTAAACCTTTTATATACGTTACCTTAATATTTTTACGCGTTCCTTAATAAAGTTCCGGCAAAGTTTAAACTTAATAAGGCAGTTTTAACGTTAATCCAGGATTAAATTATTTCCGATTAATCTTTAAAGGAAAAAATTAATCGTTTGTCGAAAATTATGGAAAAGATAATTACTTAAAAAATAAATTAATTCTTAAAGGGAGTAAAACGGGTCCTGGCGTATTTTTTAATCTTTAATTAACGTAATACGGTAAACGTTACGTTTTACCCCTTAAGGAACTTGTTTATTTTAGATTTAAAATTTACGATATATATTTTTAATTTTATTAATAAATTCCTGAATTATAAGATAATAATCCAAAGCGACGGAATATACGTAAGGAATAATTTCGTCCCGATTAAAAAATACGGAAAAATAAATATATTGCTTTAAAACCTTAAAAGCTTAAAAGCGTTACGTTTATATAACGTAACCTATTATAAGGACTTCGCATATAACTTAGTATTTTTCCGGCAGCTCCGAAAAAAAAAGTATTAATAAAATAACCGAAAAATTAACAACTTTATTCGAAATAAATATAATTAAGTAATTATTACGTTAATAAATAAATTTAATTAATTCGTTATCGAAAATATTAATACGACAGTTATTTATATAGCTTTTATATTTATAAACGAAACGTTAATTTATATATAACGAAATTATTACGAATCGGTAACGGTACGATTTGGTACCTAAGATTAAAATACTTTAAACCCGAAATAATTGCTTAGTTATAGTTTTATATAAAAAAAATACGTTTAAAAGATTTTATAACAATCGAATACCAAATATGTAGCAAGGCGAAAGCTAAAAGGTAAATACGCTAAAAACCGAAAAAAAAAATTTCCCGATTAGGATAGCGAATTACTATCGACTTTATAAATTTCGAAAAAAACCCAGAAAAATATAGATACGTTATATTCGTTACCGACAGGTACTTAGGTTTTATTTAGGATATTTACCTTAAAAACCGAAAGCAAAATATATTAATTATAACGTTTGAATATTTTTTAAAAGTTTTAAAAAACTAGGATAAGGTTTTTCCATAAGTAATCGAATATAATAACGAAATCTTAAAAAATTATTAATTTCGAAATATACTATAATCGCCTTTTTTTAACATTAAATTCGAGCTTTTAATATTATATACCTAAGCTTAAAACGGGGGTATAAAACGTTTAAAAGGTATAATTAAGGAAAAAGTAATTATAATACGAAATAACGTTAAATTACTTTTATTTCTAATCGTATATATTTTTAAAGCAGCAATATATTTATATAACCGTATTTTTAAATATGTATTTTTTTAACAAAGCTTATACGAAATTTATTATATTTACTTAGCGTATAGAAATAATATTACAGTATTTAATCGGAAACTTTAATAAGCTTACCTGCGAATATATAGTTATATGGTTTATATTATAATAACTACCGCCATAAAAAAAAAAAAAAAAACTTTAGAAACTAAATCCTAAAGCATAAATTAACTTCTTAATCGGTTACCGATTTACGAATATTTATAAAATTTGAAATCCGTTAATTAATAAAGTTATTACTATTCGAAACGTATAATTTAACGAAAAAGCCACTTTTTTAGGTAATATTAAAAACCTAAAGGATAACTTTTTGTACGTTATAAAAAAAAAGCTATAAAAGCTATTGCGATAAATAAAAATACCTAATTAAGGCTTAAGTTATTTAAATATATAAACATAAAAAAAAGATAAAAACTTAAACGAAATAATTTAGTTACCGGTTAAATAAAAAAAATAATTCCAAAATAATATAGGCGTACGAAACGTACGGAATAAGGAAAAATAAGCCTGTTCGTATAAAATTAATTACCCTTATACGATTATTATATTCGAATTATTTCCGTTCCTTAAATTATTATTTTTATTAGCGTTTACTTTAATAATTATTATAATTATTACGTTAACGAAAATAATAAAAATAACCCTAAGTTCCTATTACGTTATTTAACTTAAAATAACGGTAAAAAACGAAAGTACTTTATAGGTTGTAAACGTAAACTTTCCGTACGTTCCGTATCGAAAAAATAATTATCGGTACGATTACAAAATATAAAAAGCCGCGTTTAACGTAAAACGAATAGCTTATTTTATTAATATAATCGATAATCGGCCGGTAAATTACGGAAATTTAAGAAAATTAATTACCCAAAATATGTATTACCCTAATCGGAAAAACTTCGATACGAAAATATATAAAATCCCTAGGTCGTAAAACCGGATATATAGACGCAACTTACTATTACCGCCGCGAAACTATAAAAAGCTAAATATATACTTTTTAAAAGAAATATTTCGTAAAGCCGAAAAAACTTATTTGCAAAATTACAAAAAAATACGATTCTGGGAAGTCGTTAATTAATTTTTTATTAAAGGGAAACAAATCCTAAAGTGTATATAAATATACGTTTATAAATTCGATAAATATAACTAATTACAAAAATGCAAAGTACGTTTTGTTATACGAGGTAATTAACAGTTAAAAAACGCATATAGCAATATATACGTATTTATTTTAACTGGAAAATCGTTTAAAACGTTAATTATTATAGCGGTTAAATTTGATTTAAAGCTTAAACAATATAACGCTATTAACGTTTTTATTAACGTTAATTTACTTTACGAAATATATATAAAGATACCTTTAAGGTATTTTTAACGTAAAAAAACTTTCTTAATTAGGAAAACTTTATATAACTTACGGAAGTTACCGTTATTATGGTAGAAAGATTTTACCGGGACGTTTAAAAAATTAGGACTTAGCCCCGTTCCTTATAAACCTTGTTATTTTATTTATTAAAAAATGCTTATTTTTTTTTTTATAAACGATATCGTTACCGTATATTGCAAAAAAAACCAAGACCTCGTCGATTAGTTAATTTAGCAAATACGGGAACGGTACACCTTTATAGGGGGTAAAAACCTACAGTAATTCCTTGGTATCGAAATAATTAAAGATAAATCTAATAAGAAAATTTAGTTATTTTAATCCGACTTTATAAATAAACTTGTTAATTTAATTTTTAAAAAAAGTTTAAATAACCTTTTAAATACGTTAATAATAAGCGTTAAATTATTACTAAATTTTAATCTGGCTTATTCAAGTTTTATTAATAAATACCAGAAAAAGATCGGTTCCATTCTTTATGTAACGATTAATACGCGACCCGATATATCCTTTACCGTATCCCGATTTACCCGTTTTAACCTGAACCTTAGCGACGTATATTATAAAGCTGTTAATTAAGTTATATTATACCTAATTGGGACTAAAACGTTAACGTTATAGTTTAAAGGCGAAAATTTATTAAATATTTAGAGTAACGTTTTTTTTGCGGATAATACGGTCGATCGAAAAAGTTTTTAAACTTACGTTATAAAATTATTTAAACAAATAATAAAATAGCGGGCGAATAAGTAAAATATAGTAATTACTTTTATAATAAAAGCGGAATTATTATTTTTTACGTAAGTTGTAAAAAAAACTTTGTTTAATTTTCGATTAATTAAAAAATTGGGAATTACCTTGGATGCTGAACCGTTAAATATGTAGTGCGACAATTAACAGATTATACGGCTTGTTAACGCTAACGTCGCTTTGTTACAAACAAAGCTGCGGTACGTAGATTTATATAATTACTGGTTACGAAAAACCGTAAAAAGGGATTTAATTAAAGTAGATTATACGTTTATAAGCGATATGCTGGTTGATGGATTAATTAAAGCCTTATTACGCGAACCGTTTAAGTACTTTAAAAAGCAGCTAAGATTAATAGATATTACGGAAGCCTTTAAGTAGCGGAAAAACACCTTGCAAATAATTTTAAAAAAGGAATTGGTTAATTAGGAGGATTTAATTACCGGAAGAAAGGTTAAATGGAAAACTGTGGTTTTAGGAAGTGATAATATGTAACGATTAACGCTATAAATGCTTTAAGGCGTTAAGGGGGTATGTCAGTTAGCAGGGGATGCTAAACGCACCTTATATATAGAAAGGCTCCCTTTAATCGGAAGATATATATTCCGTTGTTAGGTTATATAAAAGCTGTACGCGTACGAGAAATATACGGAAGTTAGCCGAATATAACAATACAACTGATGTCCTCTATATCTAACAGTTTATCAGGGTCGAAGTTTATCGGTATTACGTAATCGGCTTCGGGATAAGGCTTTTCGCGACTAAAGTATAATTTATTGTTACCGTAAAAACCATTAATAGTTGCCGTATTCGAAAATATTGGGTAAAGTATTTATCGTATTAATTATTAGTGTAATTATTTTGTGTCTTTGGTTTAGCCTGGATAATACGGCTTAACCCTAACGACCTTGTATAACGTTAAATATTAATGAATTAAATTTTAATTTCCCTTACTAAGGTAATTAAGTTTTAATTTTAATTATTTATAACCTTATTATTTATTAAATGTACTTATTTATATAGTAATTTCGATTATAACTTATTAATAATCCTTTTAAAGTTTTAATTTAAATTTATTAAATATTTTATATTTAAACGGATTTATAATTTATTATCGAATTATATTACATTATTAAAACTATTTTAAAATATAATAACGCTATGTTTTCTGAATTTTATTACGATATATTATAAAATAAATTTTATATATATATAATATAAGATAAAGTGCTATTTTGATATCTAGCTATATACACCTAATCCGTTTACTATATATATATATACAGATAGTTCTGCATAAGCGCGACCGGAAAATACCTTCGAAAAAACCGTACCCCTTAGTAAGCCGGATTAAAAAACGTATTGCGGGTTATTAATACGGTAACAAACAAATAGTGACGTATACGATTAAATGAATTAGTTTCTAATATTTCTAACTAATTGATCTCTTGATCGCCGACACGGTAGCGGAGCCGAAGCTCTAATTGATATTGTTTCTTTATACTAGCTTTATTTAAAAGAATAATAACTTAAACTAAATTTAAACTAGTTATTTTTTATAATTAATTATAATAATGTACTAAAGTTTACGGTAATTAAAGAAAATATTTAAGTTCGTAATTATTAAGATATGAAATTATATTATTTAACTTTAATTAAAACTAAAATATAGTTATATTAATAATTAATATAATAAATACTTTATTTATTATTATTTAATACGGTCATAACTAATAATTTTTTACGGTAATAACAAATTATACGTTTTAATTACGAAAATTTTTATTTCGAAATTAATTATTAAGTTTTCGTAAACCTGTAATTTTTTTATTAATATCGAGTAAAAAACTTATTTACTCAATGCCGATAAATTTCGACATTAATAAACCTTATACCTTTTAACTAGTTCGATAATGAAATTTTTTAAAAAGTAGATAATAATGTAAAAGATATTAAATCTTATATAATAAACGTAAAGTTCGTATAAAATGATTATTTTCAAGCCTTTTATTAGTTTTATAATTTTATTTTTAATCGATTTTACGAGTTTTCGAATTTTAAATAATTAAAATAGTTACAATATACAGGGTAAGTTTTATTATAAGATATTAGTATTTCGGAATTATTAAGTTTTAAAATAAATAAACTATATTATAATAGTCTTTAATTTAAACGAATTTAAGTTTTAATTGTTTAAATATAATTTAATTTATAAAAATTTAACTAATTAAAATTTAAATAACGTTATAATAAAAGATATTAACCGTATAAAGAAATTATTAAAAAATTAAACATAAATCGTAAAAGGTTTAAAAATTCTCTTAAAATAAGACGTTAACGAGAAACTTAGATTTTAATAGAGCTTAATAATTAAAATAATTAAATTTATAAATTTATATAATTATATAATACTATTAGTCTTGTGTAAGGAATGTATATATATATTTTAAAGTTTAAATATTTAAATAATATTATGAATATATTATTAAAATATGTAAGCTATAATTAAATAAAAACAATCTTTTTAAAATCATTAATAATTAATATAAAAAACCTACTTTTATATTTTTTATTAATTTAAAGCATTTTATATTATAAGATACTAATATTTTATATAATAATTTTGTAAATTAATTATTTAATAATTACGAATTTAAGCATTTTTTTAAGTACGACAAGTTTAAGCACCTTATTACGATTAATCGTAAAAAATAACTAGTTTAAATTAGCTTAAGTTATTATTCCTTTAAATAGCGCTAGCTTAACAGGAGCTAAACTAGTTTAAGAGTTTCGACTCCGTTACCGTGTCGACGATTAATTAAAGTAGTTAGGAGCTCTATAAACTAATTAAATAAATCGTATACGTACTATTTGTTCGTTACCGTATTAATAACCGGTATTACGTTTTTTCATCCTTTATTAAGAAGGGACGGTTTTTAAGAGGTGCTTCCCGGTCGCGTTTATATAAAACCAATTATGCATATACTTAGTAAATAGATTAGCTATATGCTATATATATATATATATATATATATAGCTAGATACCCCGAATAATACTTAATTTAATATGTAATAATTTTATAATTACGTAAAATACCGGAAATTTTATTATTTATATAAGATAAAGTACTATTAAGGTATTTAGCTATGTACAGCTAATCCGTTTACTATATACATGCATAAAGAATTATACGATACGACCGGGGAGTACCCCTTTAAAATTCGTCCCTTTTTAATTAAGGGCCGGAAAAACGTAATACGGGTTATTAATACGATAATTAACGATAAAATATACCCGATTAATTAATTAATTCCTAACGCTTTTAATCGCGATTAATTCTTAGCCACCCCTTAATTGTCGCCGACACGGTAACGGAACCGAAACCCTAACTGGTTTAGCTTTTTTAGGCTGGCGCCACCTAGAGGAACCGTAGCTTAAGCTAAATTTAAACCAGCTATCTTTTAAAACTAACCGAAATAAGGTGCCTAAGCCTGTCGTAATTAAAAAAGATACCTAGGCTCGTAACTACTAAATTATTAGGCCATTTTATTATTTATAAAAAACAGTTTATTTATTAATTAAGATAATTTATATTCTTTAAAATAAATATTACTTAATTAGAAAAAGTTTAATTTTTAATTAATTTAAAGTTTTAAGTTATATAATTATATATTTTTAAAGTTCGTATTATTTATATATCTTATATAATATGGATATATATAAGTCAAGTAATATATGATATATTTAAATATTATCTTTAAACCCTCTTTTTAAAAAATATCGACTAAAATACGATAATAAATGCGATTACGTACACTATTAATTAATTAGTTCGTAACGGTTTTAATTACATCTAGTTAATTCCTAGGTAGAATTAACTAGCTACTTAATTATCCCCGATATTATAGCGGAGCCGAAACGATATAGAGTTAGCTTTTTAAGTTAGCGCTACTTAGAAAATAGCGTTTTAAGCTAGACTCGAAATAGTTATTACTTACGAGTAATTATTACAGGGGCTTTAAGTTTAATAACTATTAAGTTATAAAAGAAAAATATTATATATTTCATTTATTATATAGGATTTTATTATTTTCGAATATAATACTAATTATAATTTATCTATTAAAAGATATAAATATATGTAATAATTATATTTATCTTAATAATTTAATAATTAACAGCCTAGGTATTTCTTAAAGTATTACAAGATTAAGGCTCTTATATTTATTAATTATAAAAAATAATAAATTTACCTCTAATATAAAACCCTTTTTTATATAGCGCTAGGTTAAAAATCTTATTTAATTAAAGTTTCGACTTCGTTATTATATAAGCTATTATTAAATTACTTAATTAAACTTTTAAAAACAAATTATTTTAATTAAATACGAAATTATCGAATCTTAGTATCCTTTAAAATACGTATTAAGTTTTTTCGACTTTTATTAAGAAAAGATATTTTTTAAACCTATTTGTCGATTACGTTTATATAAAATTAATTATATATATACTTAGTAATTATATTAGTTATATATAGTTTATATATATAATTAAATATAAAATAATATTAACTTTAAATAATATTTGTAATATATTTATTTAAAATAGGATATACGTTTAAATTAATTATAATAACACGATATTTTATTATAATATAATAATTTTAATATTAAAAATAATCCTTAAATATAGTATTTATTTTTATTATTAATATTATTATGGAATAAAAAGTTTAAGTAATATGTAAGGTAAAGTGCTATTAAGGTATTTAGCTATATATATATAACTGATCTATTTACTATATATATACATAAAGGATTATACGATACGACTAGGGAGCACCTTTTAAAAACCGTTCTTTTTTAATTAAAGACCGGAAAAACGTAATACGGGTTATATAATACAGTAATTAACGATAAGATATACCCGATTAATTAATTAATTTCTAACGCCCTTAATTATAACTGGTTTTAAAGCCCCAGCTACCCCTTAATTGTCGCCGATACGGTAGCAAAGCCGAAACCCCAATTAGTTTAGCTCCTTTAGACTGGCGTTACCTAAAGGAACGGTGGCCTAAGCTGGATTTAAACCAGCTACCTCTTGCGATCAATTAGCAGGGTGCCTAAGTCTGCATCAATTAAAAGAGACACCCAGGCTCGCAACTACTGAGCCATTAAGCCAAGTTTATGTAATATATATTTCGTTTTAATTAATTTAATAAGTTTAAATAATTTTAAAAAAAACTATATAATAATATTTACGAATATTTATATTTTTTATTAATTATTCATTATTAATATTTAAAATTTTAATTATTTTTATTAAAATATTTAAAAATATTAATAAAAGGGTTTTTAATATTTTTTAAGTAAAAGCTTTACCGTATAGCAAATGCTATTCGATGTTGATAAAAGTAATTAGTATAAATTAAGGTATTATCGATAATATTTATAACGACTATTAGAAAATATTTAAAGAATTATATAAATTGATTTTTATAAAAAGATATTTTATTTATCTTCGATAGTAGTTTATTATATATATAAATTATACTAGAAATTATTATAAACGAAAAATATAAGTTAATTAACTAAAAATACTTATTTTATATAAGTAAATATAATAATTTTAATAATAATACAAGGTCGTTAAGTTTAAGCCGTATTAACCAGGCTGAATTATATTCTTATTTATACGTATTTATTAATTTAGTTATATAAATAAATAACGTATAATATTAGTTCTTTAAAATATTGCCTGTAAATTTTTAAATAAAATATTATTATATAAAGAATAATAAAAGGTTTATTTATTTAACCTTTAACTTTATATATATGTATATATATGTAATACTAGTATATTTTCTTTATTTGTATTAATATTTAATATACTATATATAAAAGCATTATAATATTTTACTATTTCGTATTAATATTTTACCTTAACCCAGTTTAGAAGAAAGGGAGTTATATACGCGAACTAATTAATTTTCTTATAATTTTAATTAATCAACTTTGATTATAAATTTCTTATTATTAATGATATAAAACGTCGTAAAGAAAATAAGATAAACTTAGTTATTTAAGTTAAAAAACAAAACTCGAAACTTATATTTAAAAAGTTATATTTTATATATAGCGTTTTCAAAGTTACTTTAACAACCCGATATTACGGTTAATACTCTCGACACGATAATACCTTTAATTCGCTAAAATTAACGCCGATCGAAATAAAATTTATTATTAACTATATTCTTAATTTAAATATGCTACTATTTTTTTTTTCGCCTTTAATATAGTAACAATAAAATAACTTTAATATTTACTTAACGTATCGTAATATATACCGAAATTGTATAAATGTTTACAATTATTAAACGATAAAAAGAACTTAAAATATATTTAAATCGAAAAATAAATTATTAAAAGAGTTTTTACGAAATTTTAAAAATATTTTTTAAATAATTTAAACTTATTTAAATTAAATACGGTATTACGAAAGAAAAGATATATTTATAACTTTAATAAAATAAAGGTTTTACTTGGTATTTTATAATAATAAATATACTTATTATAAATATCGAATAACTTAAAAAAATTAAATAAATTTAATATAGAAATTAAAAATAAGTTTTGCAAGGTCGTTAAGTTTAAGCCGTATTATCCAGACTGAGATAAAGATAAGAAATAATTTTACTAATAATTAATATGATAAATATTTTATATAATATTTTCGAATACGGTAATTATTAATAGTTTTTACGGTAACGATAATTATATCTCAGTTACGAAAAGCCTTATTTCGAAACTAACTATTACGTAATGTCGATAAAATTTAACTTTAATAAATTTTATACTTTTTATCTGGTTTAAAAAAAAAATCTTAAATAATAATTTAAGAAATATTAAAGTTTTTACGGTAAATTTTAAGTCCGTATAACATAGCTGCTTTATAACTTGTCGTGAATTTTAGGATATTTTGTAATTTCGATTAATTTTAATGTTTTTTAAATTTTTATAAAATAAAATAATTAAAATATATAGGCTAAATCCGAATATAAAGTCCTAATATTCCGTATTCTTAAAATTATAACGGAAATGATTTTAATTACGTTATTTAATTTAAATAAAATAATCGGCCGAATGAAATATATTAATATTTTTATCGATATTAATAACGTTTCCGACAAAAATCGAATTTTAGTTTTAATTTTCGGACATAATTTAATTTAAAATAACGGAAATACTTAGTTTTTATATAAAATTATGGTAAGAGATATCTAATTTATAGAAAAAATTACTAGCAAAATTAAAGGATAACGATAATAAGCTTAAGAACGTCGAAATTTAACTTTTAAATTAATATAAAAAATATTACGAACGATAATTTATCTAATTATTCCGGATTACGAATACAGTTTAAAATTCCGTTAAAAATGGTTGTCGATAAGAGCATAATTAAGCGATTTATAAAAAGGTTAAGGTTTAGTAAAACTTAATAATTAATAATATAATTTATTTATTTGTTTAATTTAGTTTTACGGTTATGTCTTTGTTTTAGGAAATAAAAATAATTTATAATAATATACAAGGTAAAGTGCTATTAAGGTATCTAGCTAGCTATGTATAAGAAGCCGATTTATTTACTAAGTACGTATATAAAGGATTACATAAACGCGACCGGGGAGCACCTTTTAAAAACCGTCCCTTTTTAACTAAGGGCCGGAAAAACGTAATGCGGGTTATATAATATACGGCAATTAACGATAAGATACACCCGATTAATTAATTAGTTCCTAACGCCCCTAATCGTAACTGGGAGCCCCCAGCTACCCTTAATTGTCGCCGACACGGTGGCGGAACCGAAGCCCCAATTGGTCTAGCTTTTTTTAAGCTGGCGTCACCTAGAGGAACGGTGGCCCAAGCTGGATTTGAACCAGCTGTCTCTTAAGATTAACCGAAATAAGGTGCCCAAGCCTGTTGCAATTAAAAGAGACCACACCTAGGCTCGCGACTATTAAGCTATTAGGCCAATTTATAATAATATAAGTTGTTAATTTTTAAAACTGGACCTTGTTTTTATTTATTATCCTTATCGATAAAAGCTATTTATTAGCTAGTTCGCCGATAACCTATTTTTATCCGATTAAAAATTATTATAAACGAAAACGGTTAAAAATAAATTAAATCAAATTAAAAATAATTTAAATAACGTAGTACACAAGCGAACGGACCGCACAAGCGAGCGGACCGTTCGGACCTACATAATAAAATCGAATCTTTGAAAATTTATAACTTTACCAAACCTTTATAAAAATTAATAAAACTTTATATATCCCTTTTTAAATAGAAAAATAACGTAC
>QJNZ01001293.1:0-18990 GCA_004155055.1 Monosporascus sp. CRB-8-3 | reverse complement strand
AAAAAAAAAAAAAAAAAAAAAAAAAAAAAAAAAAAAAATTTAAACGTATTTAAACCGGAATATTAATTATTAATAGATATTATGCAAGGTAAAGTGCTATTAAGGTATCTAGCTAGCTATATACAGAAAGTTGATCTATTTATTAAGTACGTACATAAAGGATTATATAAACGCAACCGGAAAGCACTTTTTAAAAACCGTCCTTTTTTAATTAAAGGCCGGAAAAACGTATTACGGGTTATGTAATATACGGCAATTAACGATAAAATATACCCGATTAATTAATTAATTCCCAGCGCCCCTAATCGTAACTGGTTCCCCCAGCCACCCCTTAATTGTCGCCGACACGGTGGCGGAGCCGAAGCCCCAATTGGTTTAATTCTTTCTAGGCTGGCGTTACTTAAAAAAACGGTAGCCCAAGCTGGATTTAAACTAGCTGTCTCTTAAGATCAACCGAAACAGGGTATCTAAGCCTGTCGCAATTGAAAAGACACCCAGGCTCGCGACTACTGAGCTATTAGGCCATTAATAGATATTATATAAAAATTTAAAAATATTTCGTAAATAATTCGAATTTATTTAAATTATTATCGTAAAATACGGTATTATAGAAAAAGATATTTATAATTTTAATAATCTTCGTAACCGAGGCGTACAATCTATCATTACCGTGAAAACCATTAATAGTTGCCGTGTTCGAAGATACTGGGTAGAGTATTTATCGTGTTAATTATTGGTGTAATTACTTCGTGTCTTTGGCTCAGCCTGGATAATACGGCTTGAACCTAACGACCTTGCATAATTTTAATAAATTTTCCTTAAGGAAACGTAATTATAAAACTAAATTAAATAAATTAATTAATTCTATTATCGATAATTAAGCTTTATTAAACCTTAACTTTTTTATAAATTGCCTAGTTATGCCCTTATCGACGACCACTCTTAACTAAATTCTAAACGGTTTTCGTAATTTAAAGTAACTGGATAAATTATCATTCGTAGTTTTCTTTATATTAATTTAAAAGTTTAACTTTAACATTTTTAAAATTATTATTATTAATTTTTAATTTTATTAATAATTTTTACTATACGCCGGATATTTTTCGGTATAAATTTGCGTAAAGATTAATTATTTCCGCCGTTTTAAATTAAATTATATGCGAAAATTAAAAATAAAACTTAATTTTTTTCGGAAAGGTTATTAATATCGATAAAAGTATTGATATATTTTATTTGGCAGACATATTTTGGTTATTTTATACGGACTTAAGGTTTACCGCGAAAAGCTTAATATTTTCTGAATTATTATTTAAAATTCCCTTTGTTAAACCGTAAAGCTAGAGGGTATAAGGTTTATTAGAGTTAAAGTTGTTAATATTATATAATCGGTTTTAAAATAAGGCTTTTTATAATCGAAGTATAATTTATCGGTACCGTAAAAATTATTAATAATTACCTTATTCGAAGATATTAGGTAAAGTATTTATTATATTAATTATTAATATAATTACTTTATATTTTTAGCTTAGCTTATATAATACGGCTTAAACTTAACTATTTTATATAGTATTAATTAAAAACTTTATAATAATAAATATAATAATTATTAATATTAAAGATGGTAAAATATATAAATAAACTTAATAAAAAATAAATTATTAATGTTTAAAATTAAGTTATACCGTTATTTATTATAATAACGAAAAAGAATCACTTTAAATTTTAATTCCGTAATAACCTATTATTAATAACTAATTAAAAAATCGTATTAAATAATAATAATTAAATAACGAATAAATTAAGTTTAAAATAAAATGAAAATTTTAATTAATATATTCGAACGTATACGAAAAAATCGAAAGTTTTTTTATTTTTAACGATTACGAAAATTATTCTTTAATAGAATTCGAAAAATATTACGTTAATTATAATATTATTACATTTGATATATTTAGCTATTATTCGTATAAATTTTAACTTTTTAATTTATTTTAATTTTTTACTTTAAAACGTATTTATTTATTATATATCGAAAATTTAATATAACGTTATTTTACTTATATCGTTAAAAAGAGTTTCTATACCGGTTTTTATGACACGTTTAAAATTACTATAATATTTAATAATATTAAATCTAGATTTACAAAAATTAACTTTATTTTATTCGATTTTAATTATATTTACGTTAACTGTTTTCTCGTTAACCTTCGCCGGTTGTATTTATTTCCCGCCTATAAAAACTATTAAAAATTATAAAGGTAATTTGTTAATAAAAAATATCTTGTTATTTTTATATTAAATTATTTTATATGGAAAAAAAAAACATATCTAATTACGCGAAATAAATGATATTTTGAGCAAATATTTAAAAATTAAAAACAAACGTCTCCAAGGAAAAAGGATACTTGCTATATAAAAAAACAAGGTTTTTTTTCCGAAAAAGAAATAAATAAAAAAGAATTACAGCTTATAGCGGCTAAAGGTAATTCTCGTAAAAGGGTTAAAATTAAGGAACGGAAATATAGCATTTACGGCAAGCCCGGATATACTACGCGTACTTATAAAAAAGCTATAAATAAGTTTAATAAAGAAAAATCCGATTAATTTATATTTCTTTATTATGTTATAGTTATTTAATTTAAATTTTTTATTGCGAACTATCGAAAAACAGCTTATAAGATAATTTAGCTCGTAGAGTAATATAGTATATTAATATTTTTAATAAGCGGTAAAAAACTATTAATTTAAAATATAATAATAATAAATTTCTTATTTTTAAAGGTTTTAACGTAAAAATAAGTATATATAATATATATAACTCGAGTTTATTTTATAAAGAAGATTATATAAATAAGAATTACTAGCTTAAAGTAAATATAATTTATATTTTATATTTTTTCTATATAAAACTTAACTATACGTATATATATTATTTATTATATACAAACGTATAATTTATTGTTATTATTATTATTATTATTATTTGTCGGCAATTAGTGCTTTCAGGTGCCCGCGGCTGGTACGTCTAGACTGCAGATACTGCCTAAAACAGCCTTTGTTTAGGAACCATCCTTTATATAGCCAAACGTATATATAAAAACGATCGCCCCTAGATTTTTTCAATCTTTTCTAAAATAACTATACGTATTTTATCAAAATCCTACATTTAATCATTATAACTGCTAATATAATAATATTCTTTAATTAATTGGCAACCGTAATACGTTAAATAAAATAATTATAAGCAAATTAAGTTAACAAAAAAGGTACAAAACTTAAAAAAAACATTACTTAGCTAACTTGAAAAAAAGTAAACGATTAACAATAACAAATAAGCAACAGGAACGTACCTTAAAATAACTCCCTATAATTAAATAAAATAGCCTACCCGATAAAGGCTTTGTCCTTATATAGGATAGGAAACATATAAATAACAACTTATTTCCTTCTTCTTTCGATTAGAAAAACCCCTAAAACGAAAAATTCTATAATGAAAAAAAAATAAAAGCTTATAATAAACGTAACGGTAAGAAAAAAATTTGTTTTTGAAATTTTTACGAAAAAAGTTATATTACCTTAATAATAACAGCTAAAAAACCGATATAAAACCCCTATACAGAAATAACAGCTTTAATTCAAATTAAACAAACTTTATACGTCCCTGGGGACTAACTTAAGTAAAATTAAAAAAAACGTTAAAATACAAAAATATAAATATAGGTTAGTCGAGGATAAAATTAAAGATTTAAAACTATAATAAAAAAAACGATATAATAAACAAATAAACAATATCGTAAAGCAATTATTAAATATACCCCAATTTAAGGGCGTACCTTAACAAAAACCGCCTTAACTAAAAGTAACGCGGAATTTGCACAATGTAAACATTTGTAAAAACGCCCTACAAAACGTCCAAAAGACGGGAAATTTATAAAAAGCCCTTCTGGCCGTCGAGAACGACGTAAAAAAAAATTAACCCCCTAAAAGAAAACGAAACGTAATTAAAAAGGTAATTTATTAAAAAACTTAATCCCCCGAAAAAGGAAAAAACCGAAAAAAAGATATTATACAAAGAAAAAAATATAACATGCAAAAACCCCAACAATTCGGATAGGTCATGTTTAAACTTATCCAGAAGTTCCCGAAAACGAAAAAACCGTTATAACAGTTTCTTTAACATTTCTAACAACTTCACAAGCCTTAATAACTTAGATAGCTCTAACAAATTAAGCGTTTACCTAAAAAAAAAAAAAGAACTCCAAAAAATCTAATAACGAAAATACAAAACTACGTTAAAAACGCTTTAATTTCTTACTAGATAAAAAAAACCACTTAATAGGCTGGGCTAATTAAAAGCTTTAAAGTAACACTCTAACACTTACCTTTAAAAAAATTAACTATAAAAACGGAATATAGTTAAAACAGCTTAATTAGTTACGCCTTGTAAAAACCATTACCAAAACGTATAAAAAACACGGTTAAAATTAATCACAAATATTAAAAAAGGAACGAAAATATTAAGGACCTTTAAAAAACCTACGCAACTACAGGTAAAACTAAACAAAAGTCCCTTTAAAAAAACTTAACAAAATTATATATAATAATAAAACCCCCGTACAGTTTACTACAAAGTTTTAAAAACTATTATAAAAAATCAAAAGCTATAACATAAAACTCGGATTAAAAAAATAAATCACCATATTCCTTACTATGAAAAAAAATCACGCTAACAGTTAATATAAAACAATTCAATTAATACTTAAACAAACCAATTATTTCTTTTAACAGCTAATCGATAACTTTAACAGCGAATTCTATAACCGTACTAACAAAAAGAAAAACGGGAAATCCCATAACGCCTAAAAAGATAAAAAAAAAAGAAACAATAATAATAACTCCTAAGATAACAAACTCGCATAAAATAAAAATAAAAAGCTACTTTACTTTAACTATAGCAAATATAAGCACCTGGCGAAAAATTACCCTAAGCCACAAAAAGAAAAAAACGGTAAAAGAAAAAAAAACGTAACTAGCATTAAGGTAATAATAAACAAAACAACTAAAATAACAACTCTTGTAACGCCCATAACAGTAACAAAAACGAAAAACAATTTATTCCTAACGGCCTAAAAAATCTATACCGATCAAACAAAAAAACTTTTAACGCCCGTATTAAAAAATAACAACTTCAAAACTTTATATAATAATACGATAAAATAATTAAAAAAAAAACTTAAAAAACTTTAATAACTAAATACCCTAAAACCCGGGAAACTTTAATAACTAAATACCTTAAAACTTAGGTAACTAATCACCCTAAGTTACAAAAAAACAAATGCCCTAGAAAACGATTATAAAAAACGTTATGCTTTTATATATTTATTCCTCCTACGAAAATAACCTAAACAAACTATTTTAAAACTCAGGAACAAACGTTAATATTACGAACAACATTAATAACTTTAAAAAAAACATTATAATAAATAAAAAACCCGTAATTACCACTTCTATTAATATCGTTAAATAACTTTTAAAAAAGCTTAATAAAAAAACGAAATTATAATTAGGTACATATTATATATTAATAATTTCCTTTTAAAGATATTTTCCGGAAAAATATATTATAAAAAAAACCCTATATCGTAACGCCTTAATAAGCTTTAATAAAATTTAGTTATTAATAATTAACGTTTTTCGGAAAAACGTTTTCCTATAACTTTACGGAAAACCGGAACCTATTATCAGGGCCCCGAACCCAGCAAATAATAAAAATTATTAATAAAAATACGTATTAAAGGAGATATCCAGTAAGGAAAACGGCGATAACCTAATAAATAACTTAAAACGCGTATTTTCGAACGTCCTTAAAAATAAAAAAATCTTAATAACGGATAAAAACATAAAAAAAATCATTTTTAACACCGTTATCTTTACTACTCTAATACCGAACAACTAATATAAACTATTAAAAGATCCATAAAGATAAATCTAAACCCTAACGATATAAAAAATATCTTTTATATAACGTACAACGAAAGGAAAATACAAAAAATACCATTTACAAACCTTTAAAAACGAAGGAAATATATAAAAAAAATTATTTAGTATAATATAAAATTAATTAAACTTATTAACATCAAAAATAAAAGTTATTTTAATTTTATTATAAATAATTTAGTACGTTACAAAAAATATTATTTATTTAAAAATAAAAATAAAATTTAACAAAATTTATACATATATATTATACGAATTATAAAACGTTTAAAAATACTACTACTGGACGAAAAAAACAAACGTAAAAGGGTGTAAACTTTACGTTTTAATAATAACAGGATATTCGGTATAATAATAATTAAAAACTTCTATATTATAGAAAATATCGAATTAGTAATTTTTAAGGTATATAATTAATATTAAAACGAAATTATAAAACGAAAAATATAAATTTTACAAGATGAAACGCGTATAACCTCCGTATAAATAAAAATATTTACGTATTTCTAGGATTTCGTAATAAAAGTAATAACGTATATTAGTAATAAGATAAACTAGTTTATAATAAAAAACGTAATATTAATCAAATATTTTAAAAATATATTCGAACCGAATAAATTATATAAACTTAATAACGGTTATCTTTAAATTCTGTAAGAATACAGAGCTTACGGGGCTGCGGCTAGCAACCAACCAGCCGCCGACCCACTTACCCATATAAATACACCATCTAGCAACTAGTAAAAGACGCCAGATGGAAATAACCTAATACATTCACTTCTTGGAATCCGCTCTGAAACTAGTCGGTGATCACCTCACTCTAGCCCACAGCTATTCAATATCTTACAAATTCTCGGTAATAAATATATAGTCTTAATTAATGAAAATTATCGAATTAAATTAAAAAAACTAACAGCCCGTAAAATAAAAAAAATACTACTAAGTTATCAAAAGATATACAACTACAAGGTATAACTGCTTAAAGGCGGTAAATTACTTATAATACCATATATTACTATTTACAAAAATGTGGAAAAACTAGGTAAACCCTCTAGCCCTAAGGATATTATCTAATTATTTCTACAGTTTGTATAAAAACGTCTAAAATACTGTTAAAAGCAGGGCATAAAGATAAAAAATAAAAATAATAACGTTATTTTAAAAAACAATAGAAACTAATAAACTAAGAAGGTTAAACGCAAAAAGGAACGCCCGAAAAAAATTATCCCTAAATTATATACCTTAAAAACTCTAAATAAAACTCTAAAGTTAATTTAAAAATTAAAGTTAGCCTTAACTCAAAAAGGTAAGAGTAAAAGTAATCTATATACTTTCCTTTTTAACCTATTAACGTCGAATAATAATAAAAACTATTTTAGTAACTTTAAAAACGCCGATTAAGCTGTTTAAAACGCTTATAAATACGAATAAATAATTAATATATTAAATATTAATACTTATAAGTTGTTTACTATTGTAAATAACGGCCTATTTTTAAAAGAAACTATAAAAAGCTTAAAACGAAAAATATAACTTAAAGTTATCTTTATAAAAATTAAAAAAACCTTTCTTACGGAACCTTTAAATTTAGGCTTTTTAACAAAATAACTTAAAAATACCTTATTAATACTAAATAAATATTAAAAAAAATATACGTTTATAAAAAAAGTTAAATAAATATAAGGTACGTATTTACGTAAAAGGATTTATATAACGAAAAAAAATTAACTATAACGAAACCGTAATAAATACCGTAAAAGCAATACATTAAAAAATCTTAATAACGTTAACCGCTTTTCTAAGGTAATATATATTTCAAATAAATTTTATTATTACGTATCTAAACGGTAAATTAAAAGAAAATATTTATATAAAACAATTTCCGATATTAAAAAATTATTTTAATACGTATTTAAAAAATAAGGAAATATATAAATTCTCTTTTAAAAAAGTTATTAAATTAATAAACCTATTATACGGCTTAAAATAAACCGGAATTACATAATAAGAAAAAATAAAGGAAATATTTGCAAAATAAAATTTCTATCCGTTAACTTTAAACGACGCAATATATTATAACCTTAAAATAAAAAACGGTATTACTTTAAACGTAAATAACTTCCTATTTTTCGGTCTTAATAAATAACATCTTGAAAATATTTTAATTAAAAACTTAAATAACGCAAATTGTAATTTAAACGTATAAATTATCCGTTTCTTATTAATAAAAAAATATTCAGCTAAATTAATAACAATATATTAAAAAATTATTAAAATTAATCGGCTTAAAAAAAACTTACATTATTCGTTAAAAATCACTTAAAATACGTTATAAAACATAATAACGTAATTAACAAAACAAAAACGTTTAAATATACGAACTTAATAAAAAAAATTAACTTTTCGAATTATATTAATAAATTAAATAGAGATTTGCTATTTCTGCAGTGGTCCCACTTTTTACACCTGCTACCATCTGCTATACTGCCGCCACCTGGCAACACAATTGTATGTAGCCGCAATTACAGCTGTAATTGTAATTGTAACTTTTTAATTTTCTTTGATTTTTTCAAAGCTTCGTAGCAGCAGCAGTAACAATAACAACAACAATAACAACACCGTTAATAGTATCTATAGCTTTATCGGCGCCCGCGCCGTCTATAGCACCTAGGGTGGCAATAACCCTAACCGCCTCGGTTGCCCTGGACCTTAAACGCCGTCAGCAAGAACTCGTTACTGTTACGTATCGTTTTCAACACATAATAGGCTATTTCGAGCTGGAGCCAGGCGTATAGGTGCCCAATTCGGCTGTGGTTGATACGATTGACCTAACTGATAATAATTAACTGCTATATAGGGTTGTAAAGGTGTTAAAACGCGTTAAAATGCGTTAGTTTTAGGAAACATTATTGTAGTATAGCTTAAGTTTATTGTAAGGCTTGTTGATAAGGGTGCACCTTGATAAATTAATTGAAAATGGGTGGTGTTTTGCATAAGGGGGTCTTTGAGAGAAGACTAGGTGCGAACTGGCGGGTGTGCCAGGTGTATGCCAGGTGGAAGTGGGGCCACTGCAGAAATAGTAAAAGGTTTACTGCAGAAATAGCAAATCTTATTAAATATAACGTTTATAACGTTAATTTAAGCAAAATTCATAAATAACTTATTACCTAAATATTAAAAATATATTAAAAAATTACTAAAATACTTAAATGATATATTAAATATATTTTTTCGCTACCGAAAACTATAAAAAAATTACTTATATTATAAATATAATAATTTAAAGTTATTCGGAATAATAATACAAATTTTACGGATAATTACAAATTAATAAATTTTCGATAAAGTATATATTTTTTATAATTAAAACACTTATTTTATCAATTTCGGAATTATAAAATATTATAACTAAATATATTACGAATATAAAATACGTAAAAACAAAAAAAACAGTTACGGAAGTAACTAAAATTAAAAACTTTTTAATAAAACTAAAACTTATACTTAAAAATCCTATTCCCATCTTAAAAAATAATACAAATACGCTTAAATAAATTAAAAAAAATACAGATAATACGAAAAAAAATGTTATATTCGAATTAAATATCATTACGTAGGTTAAAAAGTCAAAAAAAAACATTAGCTTTTAATACGTAAAAAACAAAAACAATTCTATAAACGGATTTACAAAACTATTTAATAAGGCAAATTCCAAACGGTTTATAATTAACTTAAAACCTAAAAAAATATAAAAAAAATTAAAAAATATTTAAGATTTAATTAAAGCAACTGGCAAAAAAATAGTCCCGCTAAACTCCCTTTATATAAAAAAAAACGTTTTTTTACTAAAACTTATTTCTCGTTACTAAAAATAATAACCGCGGTATTTTTTTTACGATTACCCGAAAACATCCGCTTACTTATTAATTTTAAAACTTTAATTTTTTATAAAATTACTTATTTATATATAGCTATAACCTTTTACGTTAATCTTTACTTAAAAACGTTAACATTTTATATATAACTTATAACTAATTAATATTTTTTAATTAACCAGAAAAATCTTTTTACAAGGTAAAGTGCTATTAAGGTATTTAGCTATATATATATATAGGGAATTGATTTATTTACTAAATATATGTACAAACCGGTTTTATAAACGTAACTAGGGAATACCTTTTAAAAACCGTTTCTTTTTAGTTAAAAACTAGAAAAACGTAATACGGGTTATGTAATATAGTAATTAACGATAAGATACATCCGATTAATTAATTAGTTTTTAACGTTTTTAATCGTAACTAGTTTTATTAGCTACTTTTTAATTATCGCCGACACGGTGGCGGAACCGAAACCTTAATTAGTTTGGCTTTTTTTAGGCTGGCGTTACTTAAAAGAACGGTAGCCTAAGCCGGATTTAAACCAGTTATCTTTTAAGATTAACCGAAACAGGGTATTTAAACCTGTTGTAATTAAAAAAGATACCTAGATTCGTAATTACTAAGCTATTAGGCCGAAAAATCTGTTTACTTAATAACTTTTTACAAAAAAAAACCCAAAAAATAATAATTTTAATTACTTACTAGTATTACCGTGAAAAAATAAAACCGATTTTTAAAACTATAAAACCTTTAACGCAGAAATCTAATATATATAAAACATTTTCCTATATTAATGCCTAATTTAATCCGAAATATTTCGGAAAAAATAGGCCTTATATTTTAAGGCGGTTACGAAAAAATAGTAAAACGAAAAGGCCGGTTTTTTAATATAACGGTTAATTACGTAATACCACTTTAAATAAAAATAACCAAAATAAAAATTTAAATTTTATATAGATTGAAAATTTTAATAACTTTTTAATAAATTTTCCTAAATTTTTAATTTTAATTTTAAAAATTACGTAAATAAAATTATATAACGTTAAAAAGTATATCGGCAATTAGTACGTTTAAGTACCCGCAGCTAATATATCTAGGTTATAAATATTACTTAGGATAACCTTTATCCAGGAACTATCCTTTATACAGCTAAACGTATATATAAGGGTAATCGCCCCTAGACTTCTTCAGTCTTTCCTAGAATAACTATACGCACTTTACTAGAATCCTACATTTAATTACTATAACTGCTGATAGTATTATTATTGTTATATATTTAAAAACGATAATATTATAACGGAAAATAATATAAATTCGTTACGTAAATTTAAAAAAACGTTTATATATTTAAATTTTTAAAATAATGAAAATTAAAGTAATATAAGTTATAGTATTACTTTTCGTATTAGAAAAACTTCGGGTTTAAAGTTTAAATTTATTTAAATACATTTAGAATAAATTAACTTTATTTTTATATATTTCTTATTTAATTTATCGTTAATATTATCAAATAGATATTTACGTTATATATAAAATATACAAGGTCGTTAAGTTCAAGCCGTATTATCTAGATTAAACCAAAAATACGAAGTAATTATACTAATAATTAACACGATAAATACTTTACCTAATATTTTCGAATATGGCAATTATTAATAGTTTTTACGGTAATAATAAATTATACGCCTCGGTTATAAAAAGTTTTATCCCGAAACCAATTATCGCATAATACCGACAAATTTCGACCCTGATAAACCTTATGCTTTCTGGCTTTACGGTTCGGTAGGGGGAATCTTCTGGAATATAATAACTTAGGAAATATTAAGCTTTTCGCGGTAAACCTTAAATCCGTATAAGATAGTTGCTTTGCAACCCTTTATTAATCTTACGACTTTAATTTCGATCGATTTTACGATTTTTCGAATTTTTATTAATTAAAATAATTAAAATATATCGAACAATTCTTATTATAAAATACCGGTACTTCGTAATTATAAAATCTTTACGGAAAACGTTTTTTTTAAAATTTTTAAATTTAATAAAATTTTAAAACAAACCAAAAATATCGACACCTTCGTCGATTTAACCAACTTTTCTTAAAAAAATCGGATTCTACTTTTAATTTTTAAATACGATTTAATTTATATAAATAAAAATAATTAAAAGTTAAACGATTTTATAATGGAAAATATCGACCGTATAAAAAAATTACTAGAAAAGCTAGATATAAACGGTAAAAGGTTTAAAAACTTCGAAGTTTAACTTTTAATTCGATATAAGCTGGAAAATTATAAATAATAATTTGTCCGGCTGCTCCGGATTACGAAAACCGTCCAAAATTCGGTTAAAAATGGTTATCGATAAGGGCATAATAAGGTAGTTTAAAGTTACCTGTAAAAAAGTTAGGGCTTAGTAAAACTTAGCAACCGATACTATAATCTATCCATTTATTTAATTTTGTTCTACGGTTACGTCTCCTTTAGGGAGATTATATATGAAATATAAGATCTAATGTATTTTTTAATATAAAATTAATAATTATAAATATAAAAAACTACGTAAGGCCTAATGGCTTAGTGGTCGCGAGCCTGGGTGTGGTCTCTTTTAATTGCGACAGGCTTGGGCACCTTGTTTCGGTTGATTTTAAAAAACAGCTGGTTCAAATCCAGCTTGGGTTACCGTTCCTTTAGGTGGCGCCAGCCTAAAGGAGCTAGACCAATTGGGGCTTCGGCTCCGCCACCGTGTCGGCGACAATTAAGGGGTGGCTGGGGGCTCTAGAACCAGTCACGATTAGGGGCGTTAGGAACCAATCAACCAGTCGGGTGTATTTATCGTCAGTTGCCGTGTTACATAACCCGTATTGCGTTTTTCCGGCCTTTAGCCCAAAAGGGACGGTTTTTAGGGGGTGCTCCCCGGTTGCGTTTGTGCAGAACCATTTGTGTACATGTATGTAGTGAACGGATCAGCTGTATGTATATAGCTAGATACCACAATGGCATTTTACCTTGCAAAAAACTACGTAAAAATTAAAAAGATTAACGTAAAAATATTTAAAAATACTAATAAATAACTTAAATTTTATTATATAATATAAATACCTATATATTATATGCGTATAATTACGTAATAATATATATATAAATAATCGATTATTATTATAACTGTAAAAAAGTTATTATATTATAAATTCGAAAATTAAGTTATATAAATTTATATTATTAAACTTTTAATAGGTTTTTATACTTACGAATTATATAAATAAACGATTTAAATAAGTAAACGGATTATATTTAATATTTTACGATAATAAATTAATTTAAATTAATTGAACTTTTATTATTAAATGATTTTATAATATCTTTATAAATGCGTATATTATATTCGAGTTTATTATAAATATTACATAAAATTAAGTACTATCCGGGGTATCTAGCTATATATATATATATAACATATAGCATACAGCTGATTTTATTAATTAGCAGGGAGTACTAAACGTACCTTATATACGGAAGGACTCCCTTTAATCGGAAGATATATATTCCATTAATAAGCTATACTAAATATGCAGGAGTATAAAATATACCCGTAATTAATTAAATATAATAATATAACTAATATCCCTTATATTTACTAATTAAGAATTTTATTCACTTATTTCGCGCTATTATTAATTAATTAATAATTATTAAAACTATGTAGATTATATATTAATTATAATAATAGCGATATAATTATCGTCTCTTATTATTTATAACAGATTTAAAAATTAAAACCGTTTTAAAAGTAAATTTTAAGTTAAAACGTACGTTTTTAATATATAAGATTATATCGATTTTAGTTAATTATTTTCGTAATCTATTAAATTAATTAAACTTAATATAATTTCGTATCCGAAAAAACGAATCCGTTATACGATAGAAAATAATACCTTAAACGGTTTTTTATTTATATTTATATTTTTCGAAAAAGCTATTAAAAAATCTATTAACATATTATATAAGCAAGTCGCTTATATAAACGAGTTATTCGTTTTTATACGCTATTTTAATTACGTAACTTTAATCGTATATTTTTTAATATTAATAAAATAAAATAGCTTATAAAAAAAGCGAAGATAAACTTAGTCGTTTAAGTTAAAAAAACCAAAATTTAGTTATAAACGGCTTTATATAATATATAACGTTTTCGAATTTATTTTAAAAAATTAATATAAAGGTAGAGCTTACCGAATTAATATTATCTTTAATTTACGAAAATTAATGCTAACCGAAAAAAAATCGATTATTAAATAAATTCTTAAGTTAAATACGTAAATATTTTTTAACATATTAAAAATATAACGAATTTACTATTTACTTAACACGTTAGAATACGTATCGAGATTAATTAAACGTTTAACTTTATTAAATAGCAAAAAAAATTAAAATACATTTAAATCGAAAAATAAATTATGAAAAAAATTTATATAAAAATTTAATAATATATTATAAGTAATTTGCGTTTATTCGAGTTATGATTACGAAATACGGTATTATAAAGGAAAATATTTATAACTTCGACAAGATAAAGTTTTTAATAAGTTTTTTTATAGTAGTAAATATAGTAATTATAAATACCGAAAAGCGTAAAAAACTTAAAATAAGCGTAATAACGGAATAAGAAATAATTTATAATAAAATAAGTTGTTAACTTTTAAAGTTAGACTTTGTTTTTATTTATTATCCTTGCCGGGAAGAATTATTTTTTTTGCTGATTTACCGATAACTTATTTTTACCCCATTAAAGCATTACTATACGGGAAAACGGCTAAATAATAAATAAATTAAATATTTTAATAAATATAATATAACACGTATTAAAAATTCGAAATATTTTTTTTCCTCGACGGCTATTAAAGTTATTATTCGATCGAATTCGAAAATTACTGTAAAATTAATTATATTATTATATTATATATATATATATATATATATATATTTATCGGCTTTAACTTTTTAACCTAATTTATTTTTTTATATTAAAACGTATTTATTCGTTATATATCGAAAGTTTTATATAACGTTATATTACTTATATAATTAAGGAAAATTTTATCACCGGTTTTTATAATACGTTTAAAATTATTATAATAACCGATAATATTAAATCCGAATTTGTAAATACGGGATTTGTTTTATTCGATTTTAATTACGTTTTTTCCGAAATAAAAGCTTTAATTATATTTATACCGATTATTTTTTATTTATTTTTAATAACTCCGTTATTTTTTTATTTACGATAAATTTTAAAAAATATTATTAAAATAATTTAATAAAATCGTTATTTTTAAAAAAAGATTAGAAATTATTAAGGTAATTTGCGAACAAAGATACTTAAATCGGTTAATTTTTTAATAAGGAGTAACTTATTAATTTTATATAAAATTACTTTTTTTTTAAAGAACCGTTATTTTCGCAAAACGAATTACGTTTTTAATAAACGGCGGAAAATTAAAAATATACGTTTGTTAAAAAGGGGAAGGTTTATTATAAGGGAAATAACAGTTCTTATAGTTAAAAAAAGGTAATAATAAGTAATTACAGCTAATAAAAGGTAAAAGTAATTATCGTAAAAAGGTTTAAAGCCTAATGGCTCAGTGGTCGCGAGCCTGGGTGTGGTCTCTTTTAATTGCGATAGGCTTAGGTATCCTGTTTCGGTTGATCTTAAAAGACAGCTGGTTTAAATCCGGCTTAGGCTACCGTTCCTTTAGGTGGCGCCAGCCTAAAGGAGCTAGACCAATTGGGGCTTCGGTTTTGTTACCGTGTCGGCAATAATTAAAGGATAGTTAAGGGCTTTAAAACCAGTTACGATTAAGGACGTTAGGAACTAATTAATTAATCGGGTATATTTTATCGTTAGTTACCGTATTATATTACCCGCATTACGTTTTTCCGGCCTTTAACTAAAAAAAGACGGTTTTTAAAGGGGTGCTCCCCGGTTGCGTTTATACAGAACTATTTATGTATATGTATATAATGAACGGATTAGCTTATATATAGCTAGATATTACAATAGCACTTTACCTTATAAAAAGATTTAAACGAAAAAACGAAAATATAACGTTTATAATAAGCCCGGATATAATGCGCGTATTTATAAGGAAGTTATAAAAACGTCTGGCGATAAGGAATTTAAATAATTTAAATTAATTTATTACGTTATAATTAATATATTTAACTTCGTTATCGTAAAATATTAAAAAAAGCGATTTGCTTATATAAGCAACTCGCTTATATAGTACGTTATATTAATTACTTAACGAATATTTTTAAAATATCGACTAAAAATAAATAAATCTATAATTAAAACTTTACGGTATATATTTATAAAATCGTAAATACGCTATTTTTTAAAAAAATAATAACGACTTTATAAAAGAAATCCTAAAATTAATATTTTTAACGATTAAAAAAATAAATCTTTTCTTAAAAAAAGACTTAGGGTAATAATATATTAAATTAATTAAATTCGATAAAGTACAAGATAATAAACTTTTAATTAATACTTGTAAAATTGGTTAGAAGGTCAGAGTGGCAAGGTAACCCATATATTAACGGCAGTCTGAAACCCGACCTTCCTTTATTCCCTTTGGAAATGACCTAAAGGAACGACTTATATATATAAACCTCTCGACCTCCGCATCGGACATTGGGCTAAGCTTTGGGCTTATCGCCGACCATATCTGACAATACTTAACGAAAATATTACGGAAGGTTAAAATAAATTTCGAAAATCGATAAAAAATTAAACGCATAAATCGTAATATAATAAAAATTATAGCGTAAAAATAACGTTTTAAAATTTTAGACATAAAAACGATAATTATATAAACTAATACCTTATATATAATATAAAGTTTTATTATAAGGATTTAAATAATTATATTTTAAATAATAAAAATTTTTAATATTAATAATAATACGATTAATTGTTAAAAAATAACAGTTAATTCTTTAAATTATTAAATTATAACTTATAACCTTTATCGAAAAATATTAAAATAACATTTTTATCGATTTACGGGATACTCGTTAATCCTTTTAATTTAAACGATTTTAATTAGGAAAAAATAAAAAATAATTTTTAATCGTAGAAAAAAGCCTTAAAACGTAAGTTAAAACAAGATAATTATAGAAGTTTTTATTAGAACTAAAACGGTAGTAAACGAAAACGTTAAAGGTTAAATAAATAAAAAACTTATTATAAAATATACTTGAATTCATTTTATAAACTTTCTTAATATTATTACGTAATTCTTAATAAAGTTTCGATAAATTCCAGTTTTTAATGATAAAATAATAACATACGTTTAAAGCCGAACATTCTCTGATTAATTTTTAAAAGGAAATATTAACGGGTTATCGAAAAATATAAAAAAAAATAATTACTTAAAAAATAAATTAACTTTAAAAAAAAGTAAAACAAATTTTAGCGTACATTTTAATCTTTAATTAACGTAATAAAATAAACGTTACGTTATACCTTATAAAGAATTCGTTTATTTTAAATTTAAATTTACGATATATATTTTTAATTTTAATAATAAATTTTTAAATTATAAAATAAGGATTTAAAATAACGCAATATATATTAAAAAATAGGAAAATATAAACGTATTATTTTAAAACCCTAACGGCTCGCAAACGTTACGCTTATATAACGTAATTTATTACGAAGATTTAGTATATAACTTAATATTATTTTAATAATTCCGAAAAAAAAGATATTAATGAAATAACTAAAAAATTAATAGTGTTATTCGAAATAAGTATAATTAAATAATTATTGCGTTAAGAAATAAATTTAATTAATTCGTTATCGAAAATATTACTACGACGGTTATTTATATAATTTTTATAATTTATAAATAAAACGTTAATTTATAAATAACGAAATTATTACGGACCGGTAAGAATATTACGTAATATTTAAAATTAAATTATTTAGTCCCCGAAATAATTATTTAATTATAATTTTATATAAGAAAAATATATTTAAAACGTTTTATAATAATAGAATATTAAATATATAATAAAGTAAAACTTAAAAGATAAATACGTTATAAGTTTAAAAAAAGATATCCAATTAAATTAATAAATTATTATTAATTTTATAAATTTCGGAAAAACACCTGGAAAGATATAAATACGTTATGTTTATTATCGATAAATACTTAAGTTTTAAAAACCGAACGTAAAATGTATTAATTACAACGTTCGAATAATTTTTAAATATTTTAAAAAATTCAAATAATTTTTTTCATAAGTAATTAAATACGATAATAAAATTTTAAAAAACTATTAATTTCGAGATATATTATCATTACGTTTTTTTAACATTAAATTAAAACTTTTAATATTTTGTACTTACGTTTAAAACGGGGGTATAAAACGTTTAACTAGTATAATTAAAGAAAAAGCTATTATAATACGGAATAACGTTAAGTTATTTTCGTTTTTAATCGTATAATATTTTTAAAGTAGTAATATATCTTTATAACCGTAGCTTTAAAAATATTTTTTTAATAAAATTTATACGACATTTATTATAATTACTTAATAAATAAAAATAACGTTATTATATTTAAAAGAAAATTTTAATAAGTTTATTTCTTGATATATAGTTATATAACTTACGTTATAATAATTATACCTTTAAAGAAAAAAAATGGAAATTTTAAAGGTTAAATTTTAAAACGTAAATTAATTATTTCGTTAATTATCGATTTATAAATATTTACGAAATTTAGAACTTATTAATTAATAAAGTTATTATTATTTAAAACGTATAATGTAACGAAAAGGTTATTTTTTTAAGTAATATTACAGATTTAAAAAATAATTTTTATACGTTGTAAAAAAATAACAAAAGTTATTTTAATAAATGAAAATACCTAGTTAATATAATAACTATTTACTATATATACAAAAAAAGGATACTAATTTAAACGGAATAATTTAGTTCCGATTAAATAAAAGAAATAGTTTTATAAAGATATTAACGTTTTCTTTAATAATTATTACGATTATTACGTTAACGAAAGGAATAAAAGTAATCTCAATTTTTTTTTTTT
>QJNZ01001292.1:0-19062 GCA_004155055.1 Monosporascus sp. CRB-8-3 | reverse complement strand
TTCTTTATTTCTTTATTTCTTTATTTCTTTATTTCTTTATTTCTTTATTTCTTTATTTCTTTATTTCTTTATTTCTTTATTTCTTTATTTCTTTATTTCTTCTATAAACCAGCTGTAGTTTGTAGTTTTTTTGTAGTTACTAACTAACTACATGTAGTTAGTTTTAGTCAGGGTACTAACTAACTACTGTAGTTTTAGTCAGGCCACTAACTAACTACAAACTACAAGTTGTAGTTTGTAGTTAAACTATTAGTAACTAATTTGCAACCCTGACGGTAACGATAAATTATACCTCGGTTGTAAAAAACCTTATTTCGAAACCGATTATAAGGTCCCTATAAATACGTAATTTCTCGATTAATATCGGCTTAGGAGGTTTATTTGCGCAATGCCGACAAGCTTCGACCTTGATAAACCTTACGCTTTCTGGCTTTTTAATCTAGTAGGCCTTGTATAAAGTGCCTTACAGATAATGATTTAGGAGATGTTAAGCTTTTTACGGTAAACCTTAAGTCCGTATAAGATGGCTACTTTGTAACCCTTTGCTAGTTTTACGACTTTTTTAACCTCGATTAATTTCAGGGCTTTTAAAACCCTTATTAATTAAGATAATTAAAATATGCCGGCTGAATTTGAATATAAAGTTCTAGTACTCCGTACCTCCGGAATCTCGACGGAAACGGTTTCGATTAAGTTACCTAACTTAAATAAAATAATCGACCGAATAAAATATATCGATATTAATAATTTATCCGAAAAAATCGGGATTTATTTTTAATTTTCGGATACGATTTAATTTAAAACAGCGGAAATAATCGATTTTTACGTAAATTTATATTAAAAAATATCCGGCTTATAAAATTTTTTTTAATAAAACTGGAAAATAATAATAACAGGTTTAAAAACGTTAAAATTCAACTTTTAAATCGATATAAGGAAAATTACGAACGATAATTTGTCCGGTTATTCCGGATTGCGAAAACCGTCCAGAATTCCGTTAAGAATGGTCGTTGATAGGGGCATAATTAAGCAGTTTAAAGTTACCTTAAAATAGGACGTTTATAAGGTTAGGGTTTAATAAAGCTTAGTAACCGATAATATAATCTATTTATTTGTTTAATTTGGTTTTACGGTTACGTCTCTTTTAAGGAGAATTTAGCTTGTTATAAACTTAAGAAATTAATATTTTTTAAAATGCTTGCTTATACCTTATAAGTTATACATCGTTAAAGATAGTTACTTTTCCGTTTTTAAAAGTTCTACGTATAAATTATAAATCCCTAATTATTTTAGTGATAAACTTAACGTTTTAATACGTGTAGAACTTATTTTTATTTAACGATATTTAATTTATTCGCCGAGTTATAATCTTAAATTTCTTAGGATCTTCCCTTTCACCTTATAAGTTATATTTCCTAAAATTTAATTTGTTTTCCTTTTTTTAAATTCATATATATAAGTTAAAAATCCTTAGTTAATATCTTAATATACTTAACGTTTTAATATATGTATTTCTAATATTTATTTTAAAGAAAGGAAAATGCGAAGACGAAAAAACGAAAACGGAAAAAAAAAAAATAATAAAGAATAAAAAGGATATCAGCAGGGAAAATTAATATTAAAATAACTGTTTTATATATATAAATCGATTTTTAAATTTACAAATTTAAATTATTTTTACACGTATTTTTAACGTGCGTTATTTAAATTTTAATATATATATATATATTATTTTTAAACCCCGTAAATTTACTTTATTTAATTTTAATTTTAACATAAATTCATTTAAATATTAATAAAGAAACGTGTAGTTTTTAGTCATTTCTAGTAACTAACTAAACTACATATAGTTAGTCTTAGTTAGTAGCCTGAATAACTAATATAGTTTTAGTCAGGCTACTGACTAACTAATATAGCTTTAGTCACCTTAATAACTAACTACAGACTACACGGTTTAGTCTGTAGTCTGACTATTAGTAACTAATTATCAACCCTGTAAATATATATATATATTTATAAAAAAGGAATTAATTATAACGAAACAGTAATAAGTACCGTAAAGGTAATGCATTAAACGATTTTCATAACATTAACCACTTTTCTAGGGTAATATATAATTTAAATAAATTTTATTGTTATATACTTAAACGGCAAATTAAAAAAATTTATATAAAATAATTTCCGATATTAAAAAAAAATAAAAAGATATATAAATTTTTTATTGAAAAGTTATTAAATTAATAAACTTACTATACGATTTAAAATAGACCGGAATTATTTAATAGGAAAAAATAAAAAAATATTCGTGAAATAAAATTTCCGTTTATTAACTTCGGACGATATGATATATTATAATCCCAAAATAAAAAACATTATTGCTTTACATGTAAATAACTTCCTGTTTTTTAGGTTTAATAAATAACATTTTCAGAATATTGCTAAAAAAATGACTAAAGACGTCTTAACTAAGGACTTAGGTAATACGGATTAATAGTAAAATATACGAATTATCCGATTTGTATTACTAGAAAATATTAAATTAAATTAATAACAATATATTAAAAGTTATTAAAATTAATTAATTTAAACGAAATTAAGAACTCTTATATTATTCGTAAAGGATTATTTAAAGTACGTTATAAAATATAACGGCGTAATTAACAAAAAAAATTAAATAAAGAAATTTATTATTTAAATTAAAATAACAAATTAAATATAACGTTTATAACTTTAATTTAAGTAAAATTTATAAATAACCCGTTACCTAAATATTAAGAATATATTAAAAATTTACGGAAATACTTAAATTGTATATTAAATATATTTTTTCGGTACCGGAAACTATAGAAAAATTATTTATACCATAAGTATAATAATTTAAAGTTATTCGGAATAGTAAAAATAAGCTGTACAAATAACTGTAAATTAATGAAATTTATAATTAATTATATATTTTGTATAATTAAAACGTTTATTTTATGAATTTCGAAAATATAAAATATTATTATTAAATAAATTACGGAAAGAAATATATAAAAGCAGAAATAACAGTTATAAAAATAACTAAAATTAATTTTTTAACAAAGTTAAAGTTTATATTTAAAAGTTTTATTTTTCTATTAAAAATTGATATAAATACCTTTAAATAAGTAAAAAACGTATTTAATACAAAAAAAAACGTTATATTCGAATTACATATTATTACGTACGTTAAAATGTCCGAAAAGGAAATATTAATTTCTAATATGTAAAAAATTAAG
Source organism: Monosporascus sp. CRB-8-3 (assembly GCA_004155055.1). Lineage (NCBI taxonomy): Eukaryota > Fungi > Ascomycota > Sordariomycetes > Xylariales > Monosporascus > Monosporascus sp. CRB-8-3. The sequence continues at coordinate 15,802 of QJNZ01001292.1, read as the reverse complement.
ATAATCCTATTAACGGACTTACGAACTTATTTAATAGGGCAGATTTTAAACGGTTTATACTTAATTTAAAATTTAAAAAAATACAAAATAAGGAAAAAAATACTTAAAGTTTAATAAAAACAGCTGGTAAAAAAATAATCCCGTTAAATTCCCTTTATACGGGAAAAAAGGCGTTCCCTTATTAAAACCTGTTCCTTGTTATTAAAAATAATAACGGCGGTATTTTTTTTATAATTACCCGAAAATATCCGTTTACTTATTAATTTTAAGGTTTTAATTGTTTATAAAATAACTTATTTATATGTACGTATAATCCTTTACGTTAATTTTAACTTAAAAGCGTTAATATTCTATATATAACTTATAACTAAATAATATCCCTTAATTAAGCGGAAATTTTTTAAATTTAATAACTTTTTATAAAAAAATAAAAAAACGATTTTAATTATTTACTAGTATTATCGTTATAAAATAAATCCAAGTTTTAAAGTTATAAAACCTTTAACGTAACAGGTTAACGTATATAAAGCGTTTTTTATATTAACGCCCAGCTTAATTCGAAATATTTCGGAAAAATTAAAGGCCGTATTTCGAAGAAGTTATAAAAGAATAATAAACCTTAAAACCGGTTTTTAATATAACGATTAATTACGTAACCCTATTTCTGATAAAAATAATAAAAACAAAAGGTTAAATCCTATATAAACTAAAAATCTTAATAACTTTTAATAGATTTTCCTAAAGTTTTAAATCTAATTTAAAAAATTACGTAAATAAGGTTACCTCACGTAAAAGGGCGTATCGATAATTAGTACTTTTAAGTACCCGCGGCTGGTGCATCTAGGCCGTAACTGCTGCCTAGGACAACCTTTATCCAGGAACTATCCTCTATACGGCTAAACGTATATATAAGAGCGATTGCCCCCAGATTTCTTTAATTTTTCCTAGAACAACCAGGCGTTATTCGACAGATTCCTGCATTTAATCACTGTAACTGCTGATATATGTTATAATATTTTATTTTATTTTTATTATAACTATTTTATATATTTAAGTTAATTAATAAAACTTAAATTTATTTTAACCTATTTATGATATTATTATAATTAAATTAAACCTTTATCATATATAAGAATTACAATAAATCTCTTTTTTATTTATTAAGTTTATTATTTTATAAATATAGGAATTCTTTAATAATAATAATAATAACTTAAATAACTAAACGGATGTTTTTTAATATTTCATAGTAACGAATTAAAATAAATTAATTAAAATTTTCAGTATTAAATGTTTTTATAATTTCCTTATAAACATACGTATTATATTCTGCCTTATCGTAAATATTACGTTTTATTAAACATTTTTACAATAATTATTTTTTGCTTTTAATAATTATAATTATTTATTATTACCTCGTATATTATTAATTTTACGGTATTTATTAAAAACGTTATTCGTTTTATAAAAATACTCGGGAATTTTTTTTCGAAAAAACGTATTTTCGTATAAAAATACTAAATTACTTTTTAATAAAATATTAATTAATTTAATTAACTTTATTGCTAAGTTGCCCCAGTAATATTTCTATTTTTATTTATACAAGGTTATTAGGTTTAAGTTATATTATACAATTTATTTTCATTTATAAATAACGGTATTAATAGATTATTTTAATAATATCATTAATAATTGTTATAAAAAACGGTCGGTGTTAAGATAATTAAAAGTTTTAATTCGAAAAAAGCGTAATTAAAAACTAATAAAATAAATTCCGCTTTTATAAATCCTAACTTAGCTATCCTATACGAACTTAAGGTTTACCGCGAAAAACTTAACATCTTTTAAGTTATTACCTTCTAGGAGATTCCCCCTGCTAAACCAGCTAAAGGGCATAAGGTTTATTAAGGTTAAAGCTTATCTGCATTACGTAATAATCGGCTTCGAAATAAGGCTTTTCGTAATTAAGGTATATAATTTATCGTAACCGTAAAAATTATTAATAATTATTATAATCGAAAATATTATGTAAAATATATATCGTATTAATTAATAATATAATTATTTTATATTTTAATATATTTTAAATACGTTATAAATATTAATAATAATAATCTCCTGAATTATAATAAATAATATATAATAAATAAAAACATTTCAATTAAGAAAAAATATAATTATATTTTTAAAATTATATTAATATTCGATTTTAATTAAATGATAATTTTTATGAATATTTTAAAATGGTTTTAAAATTTAATATACGTTTTAATATATTTATTATTTAATCTCTTTTATATATATTAACTTTTTAATTAAATAAAAATAAGTTATCGGCGAATTAACGAATAAGACAGTTATCTTGTATAAACTTAAGGTTTACCGCGAAAAACTTAATATCTTTTAAGTTATTATTTAAGATTCCCCTTAGTAAACCAGCTAAAGAGTATAAGGCAGGGTTGTGACTGTAGTCTGTAGTCATTAGTCATTTTTTAGTGACTAACTAACTACTGTAGTCTTAGTCACCTTACTGACTAACTAATGTAGTTTTAGTCAAGCTACTGACTAACTAATGTAGTTTTAGTCAGGCCACTGACTAACTACAACCTTAATAAATAAATCTCTAATTAAATAAATAAATTCTTTAAAAATAAAAGAAAATCCTTTTTAAATAACTTTAAAAATAACGGGTTTTTTTAATTAAAATCTAAGATTTATATATAAAAATAAAGAGGATAACAATTTAGTGACTAATAGTCACTAAAAGACTGATTACATGTAGTTAGTTTTAGTCAGAGCACTGACTAACTAATGTAGTTTTAGTCAGCTAACTGACTAACTACAGACTACAAGGTGTAGTCTGTAGTCTGACTATTAGTCACTAAATCACAACCCTGGTATAAGGTTTATTAAAGTCGAAGCTTATCGGTATTACGTAACTATCGGCTTCGGGATAAGGTTTTTCGTAACCGAGATATAATTTATCGTTAATGTAAAAATTAGTAATATTTACCGGATTCGAAAATATTAAGTAAAATATTTATTATATTAATTATTAATATAATTACCTCGTATTTCTGGTTTAACTTTAATAATACGGCTTAAACTTAACGACTTTATATATTATTATAAATTAATCCCGAATTTTTAATTAAATTTAAATAAACATTTTACCATTTTTAATAATAATAATAATAATATTTATTATTATAAAACATTTTATTAAAAAAGTATTCCGTGAAAATAATAAATATCCTTTTTCGTAATACCGTAGTTTATAATTATAAGTGAAATAAATTTCAATTTTTAATTAATCCCGATATATATCGTTATACGTAAGGTAAATGATAAATTTACTATAATTTTAATATATTAATACCTGATAAAAAAATTCGTACTTATTTAAAGGGTTTATTCGATAATTAATATTTTTTAAATTAACTTTAGTTTTTACGAATTAAAATTAATATCGGTTCGGGCGTATTTATTGTAATATTATATATAAATTTAAGTTTTTTATTATTATATTTATACAAGGTCGTTAGGTTTAAGCTATATTATCCAGGCTAAGTTAAAGATACGAAATAATTATATTAATAATTAATACGATAAATACTTTACCTAGTATTTTCGAATACGGTAATTATTAATAATTTTTACGGTAATAATAAATTATACGTTTCGGTTACGAAAAGCCTTATTCCGAAACCGATTGTTACGTAATACCGATAAGCTTTAACCTTAATAAACCTTATGCCTTTTAGCTGGTTCGGCAGGGGGAATCTCCTGTAATGCAGACAATAACTTAGAAAATGTTAAGCTTTTCGCGGTAAACCTTAAGTCCGTATAAGATGGCTGCTTTACGACCCTTTGCCAATCCCACAACTTTAACCTCGATCGATCCTACGACTAATAAAAAGGTATCAGCACGATAATTAGGTGGAAAGTATTTGGCACCAAATTACCTTTTCGAATCCTTATTAATCAAAATAGCTGAAATATACCGGGCAATTCCTATTATAAGATACCGGTATTCCGTAACTATAAAATCTTTACGGAAAACGTTTTTTTTAAGGTCTTTAAATTTAATAAAACTTTGGGATAAATTAAAAATATCGATACCTCCGTCGATTTAATTAACTTTTCCCAAAAAAATCGGATTTTACTTTTAATTTTTAAATACGATTTAATTTATATAAATAAAAATAATTAAAAATTAAACGATTTTATAATAAAAAATATTAACCGTATAAAGAAACTACTAAAAAAGCTAGATATAAACGGTAAAAAGTTTAAAAAGTTTAAAATTTAACTTTTAATTCGATATAAACTGGAAAATTACGAACGATAATTTGTCCGGCTATTCCGGATTGCAAAAACCGTCCAGAATTCGGTTAAGAATAGTCGTCGATAGGGACATGATAGGGCAGTCTGTAAGAAGGTTAAGGCTTGGTAAAACTTAACAACCGATACTACAATCTATCTATTTGTTCAATTTTGTTCTACGGTTACGTCTCCTCTAGGGAGAATTATCATATTTATAATATTATTTTCTAACTTAAACTGCTATATTTATTTAAATTAGTTATAAAATATTTTAAAACGTTAATATTAAAAAAATATTATTCTGGTTAAATACTTAAAATATTAAAATATGTAATCCTTTCGCTTATTTAAGTCGTTTACTTATATAATACGTTGTTATATTTATTATTTTATAATTGTTTTAAATTGTAATATAATAATAAATATATATATTACTAATGTACTTTTATTAAGTAATTTTAAAGTGATCGGAATTTAAGCTTTATTATATAAATTAAGTTAAAAATACGATGTATTTATATTAATAATTAATATTATAAAAGGTGTAAATTTTACCGTTACGATGAATTAAATCTTTTAATTCCGTAACGTTTTATTTCGAAATTAAATATTATTATTATATAAATATATAGTTTCTCAATTAATATTAGTTTAAAAAACTTATTTACGTAATAAGGATAAGCTTAAACTTTAATAAACGTTAGATTTTTTAAACTTTATTATTCGAGAAAGGAATTTTTAATATAATTTAAAAAAATATTAAGCTACCAGTATTCCGTATTTGTAAAATTTTTTACGGAAAACGTTTTATTCGTAGTACCCGAGTTTCGTAAAGCTTTCGGATAAACGAGAACTATCGATACTAGTGTTAATATTATAGTCAGGTGTTTTTAATTATTTTTAAATAACTAACTAAACCAGGGTTGCTAATATAGTTTATTAAGAATATGTACTATTAGGTATCTAGCGTGGCTAATCTATCCACTATATACAGGGTTGCTAATGTAGTTTGTAGTTTTTAGTTTTTTTGTAGTTACTAACTACTGTAGTTTTAGTTAGTGTATTAACTAATTACAAACTATATGTAGTTAGTTAGTAACTATAAAAAAACTACAAACTACAACTTAAATCTTAATAATGTTAAATTTTTACTTAGATTTTAATTCTAATTTTAGTTTAAATTGATTTTAATAAATTTATTAAAATATTGTTAATTATATTAAATTTAATATATATCTAGGTTAAGAAATACATTTTTAAAATTTATTTATATTTCATTTTTAATTAAATTTATTAAGTATATATTTAGTTATTCATATAATAATTAATAGCTTTTTAACGTTTTCGTTTATAAGTTATCAGTTTTACATATTTAAATTTCCTTAAATTTCCTTTTTTTTTAAAAACGTTATATATAAATTAAAAATCCCTTGTTATTATGCCTATAAACTTAACGTTTTAATACACTTTTGATCTAAATTTAACTAGCGTTATTTAATTTATTTACGAAGTTATATAATTAAGATTTTAGGAAATCTTAAAATCTTTCCTTATACCGTATAAGTTATTTTCCCCTAAATTTGGTTAGTTTTCCGGTTTTTTAAATCCTTTTTACCAGTTAAAAATCCCTAATTAATATAATAAAAAACTTAATGTATTTATATACTTATAACGTATTTTTAATTAACGTTACCTAATTTATTCGCAGAGTTATAAACTTAAGAAAATCGACTTTTTCAAAATGTTCGCTTACACCTTATGAATTGTAATTACCTAAATTTGGTTAGTTTTCCGGTTTTTAAAATTCCCTATATAAGTTAAAAATCCCTAGTTAATATTTTATTAATCTTGCCGTTTTTATAAACTTATCACATATTTTTAATTCGCGTTACCTAATTTATTTGCGGAGTTATAAGGTTAAGAAAACGGACTTTTTCAAACTTTTTGCTTACACCTTATGAGTTGTTATATCTTTTGTTTTTCTTTTTTCTTTTTTTCTGTTATAATTAAAATTCGGATGTATTATAATTAAAATAGCATATATATAATGTTTTTATCCCATATTAAATGGGTTTTTATTTTTTTATTTTCGACTAATAACTATTAATTTTTACAGCTTTTTCTTTTTATTTTTCTATTTCTTCTGTTTCTGTGTTTTCCTTATATTGCATTTCCAAAGCTTTTATATCTTTAATTTTCAACTTTTTTATAAGGTTAATTATTTACCCGTTTCTGGTTGTATCCTATTTTTGTTTTTAGTAATAATATTACTAGAAATGGAAAAAACCCTTTCGATCGAAGCTGAAGTAGCAGCAATAGCTAAATATCTTCTAGCTATTATGGCTAATATAGAAAAACGGGGTCGATTAGTTTTCTACCATAATAAAATATCTGTTTATTTAAATTTAAAGTTAATGATTTTTAATAAAGTTTTAATTATTTAATAAGGGTTTTACTTACGTTACGGGGATATTGCCTTTCGTTTAAATATATATTTAACTTTTCGTCCAGGTGCGTTTGGGATTGTATATATATATCGTCGCTCGGGTTATTTTCCGATTCGTTAAAAGACAAATTCGCTGTATTTCCTTTTTTTTCTAATTTAACCCTATTAAACAAATTAGTTATTTAATTTCTTAAATATAATTAAAACTTACTTGTAAAACTTTTTTCGAAATAAGGTAATAATATCGTTTCGTAAGGTTGAATAATGATTTAATAACCCGGGACCTTGAAAATGATTGATTTTATGGATTGGATTTAAAATAATCCCTAGTAAATAAGGTCGATATTTTTTTAATTGTTTCCTGATTTAGCTGCTTTGAGAAGTATTTATTTAATTTAATACAGCTATTATTTATAGCTGTAATTAAACTTCGAATAATTGGTGCTTATATATAGTTAAGTACCGTATTTTAATTCAGCTTTTAACGTATTATTATATCTTTTTAGTTAACTGATTTCGATATTCGCGTTTTAAGTTAATAAGTTTTTTCCAAAATTGATAAATAAATAAAAACTTTAATTAAAATATTAGTATTAATTTAAATGAATATATATATAACGATTAATGTTGAGGTAAAGTATTGTAAGCTTTAGCTTATAAATAAACTGTTGGTTTAACGAAAATTTCGAATATACGTAATAATTTCTGTAAGTTATACTAATTTACGTTATTCGGATAAATTCGTTTAAATTCGTTATAACGGGTATTTCGATAAATATAATTTAAGGAACATTTTAATCATATTATAAGTCGAATTCCAACGGGTTGCATTATTTGTTAAAAAATTAATAATTATTTTAAAGATTTAATAAATAACTTACCTAAGGGTATTTGTTTTTTCCCATAGTTTTCTAATAAAAATTTTTATTTTTTGCTTTATTAATTCCTTTAAGAAATTTACGACGAATATCGATAGTATATTTTGTTAAAACCGTAATTCGACGAACCCGGTTAATTAAATCTAATAAAAAGTAAGCCGATAAATAAATAAATAAAATATTAATAAATAAATAATAAAATTATTGATTTTTTTGATTTTCGTTTTTTTCCTTGATTTATTCCTTATTTTGTAACCCAGGAATTTGGATATTAATATAACTCGAAAGGAAATCGTTAACTTCGTTATTTGATAAATATTTTTTTAATATATCGTTAAGAATAATATTAATAATATGAGTTATATAACGCATATTATTAATAAATTGTTTTTTGTATCGGTGTAAATAAACGTTTTAAAATCGATTAATAAAAGCGTTGTTATTTCGAGCCTTATTTTGCGTTATATTAATTATAAAATTAGTATTAATTTTTTAAAAACGTTAAAATAACAACATATTAAAATAACTAATTTAAAAATATTATCCATTGTTAAAGCAGGATAATTTTTTAATATGTGTACGAATTTATCGAATATATCGATAGCCGTATGGTGCGTTTTAAAATTTTCGAATCCGATTAATTTATAAATTAAATTAAATTCCGAATTAATAAAAGAAATTATATTACTTATAAATGGTATATTCGAATTAGAAGTCCATATATCGAATATAATCGAAAATTTTCCTAAATTATTAACGTTTAACTGTAATTGGGTATTAAAAGTTAATAATGCTATTTTATACGTCGTTTCGAATATGGTTTTAATTTTCATTTTGTTAATAATAGGTGAATCACTATATATAATTAGTTATAAGAATAAAATAATATAAAATAAAATAATTAACGAATTATAATATTTTAATAAATCCTGAAAAGAATTTGAATTTAAAATATTAAATGATAAATTATTTTCAATAATAACATTTAATATTTTATTATAAGCTTTGTCTTTTTTAAAGGAATTATCGTTTATTATATTATTTCGAAGTCCTTATCGTGTAAATAAATTAAAAAGCGAAAAGTTAGGGCTAGAAGTAATTTCGCTTTTTAAATCCAAATTTAGTATATATTTTTATTTTTATTATTAAATTAAAATTAAATTAAATAAACTTACTTTTTTTTCTTTGATTTTCACTTTTTTCGTTGTAAGCAATTGTTGGATGTTTAGATGTATAATGGCGTTGAAAATTCGAAGTTTAAAAACGTTTAATATTAACCGTTGATTTATAAGTATAATTAATATTTATATATTAATTAATAAATGTTAATTATATAACAATGATAAATAATTTACGAAGTACAGGAAATAAGTATTTTTCGTAGTTTATTTTTTTCGATAGGCAATAAAGTCCGTGTAAATAATCCATTTTTAAATATTTAAATTAATAATTCGTTATCGGGCGTTAATTTAAAATCAGGTATATTTTCTTCGTCGATTTTATTAAAATTAATTTCAGAAATTTCAGAAGTGGAAATAATATCGTTAGATATAAAAGGATCATTTTCAGAAAAATCGGAAATTATTTTTATAATCTTAAAAATAACTTAAAATAGAAATAATAATCGTTGTTATTTTTAATACAGATATATCGTTTATTATACTGCGATAATTTAAACGAAAGTAATAGAAATTTTAAACGGAATTATACATTTATTTATAAAAATGATCACCGTGAAAACCATTGATAGTTGCCGTGTTCGAAGATACTGGGTAGAGTATCTATCGTGTTAATTATTAGTGTAATTACTTCGTGTCTTTGGCTCAGCCTGGATAATACGGCTTGAACCCAACGACCTTGCATTTATAAAAATGAAAAAGTTAATAATAATAAAAATATTAAAGCTTGATTTCTAATAATAACAGAATTACTAAGTAAAATCCTTAATTTATAATAAAAGAAAAATAATAACCGTTTTATAATAGTTGATTTCTAATTAAAAAACAAAATTATTAATTATTAATGCTTAATTTAAAAATAACGTAATAACTGATTTATAATCGTTTATTTATAAGTTTAAATACGTAAGTTTTAACGTTAATTATTAATAAATGTTAATTAATTTATAATCCTTATATATACGTTAATACGGATAAGAAAAAAGATAAAAGCAACTTATTTCCTCCGTAATTAATTTTTTTTTCTGCATTATCCTATTATAATTAACTGTTAATTAACCTTTTTAAAATATACAGTTACAAATATATTCCGAAAAGTTTTTAAAGCTTTGAAGGTTGTGTTTTTAATTTACAGCTTTAAAGATTATTATTTAATTGGTTATTATAATTAGTCTATCTTTTATATTATATTATATTTTTTAACGTCGCTTTTTAACCCTTACGGAATTACTATCTTTTATTTAACATAAAGAATCTTTTTTTAAAAATATCCTAATTTTTTTGAATCTTTATATTTTAGTAAGTTATGGTATTTTTAAAATGTTATTTATTAACTGTTCTTTATTAACGTACTATACAAGCGAGTTGCTTATATAAGCAAGTTGCTCGTTTTCTACGCCATTTTAATTACGCAAGTTTAATCGTTCATTTTTTAATATTAATAATATAGAACGGCTTATAAAAGGAATAAGGATAAACTTAGCCGTTTAGGCTAAAAACAGAAACCCGAAACTTAGTTATAACCGGCTTTATATAATATATAACGTTTCCGAATTTACCTTAAGAAACCGATATAACCGTAAAGCTTGCCGAGCCGATATTATCCTTAATTTACGAAAACTGACGCCGACCGAAAAAAAATCGATTATCGAACGAATTTTTAATATAGATATGTAAGCGTTTTTTGTCCGGCTTTAATATATTAAAGATATGGTAAATTTGCTGTTTATTTAACGTATTGCGATATATATCGGAATTAATTAGGCGTTTAACTTTGTTAAACGGTAAGAAAAATTTAAAATACGTTTAAATCGAAAAATAAATTATTAAAAAGTTTTATATAAAAATTTAAAGGTATTTCGTAAATAGTTTACGTTTATTCGGGTTATAATTGCGAAATACGGTATTATAAAGGAAAATATCTACAACTTCGACGAGACAGGGTTTTTAATAGGTTTTTTTATAATAGTAAATATAGTAATTACAAGTGCTGAAAAACGTAAAAAATTTAAATAAGCGTAATAAAGAAATAAGGAATAGTTTATAACAATATAAGCTATTAATTTTTAAAACTAGGCTTTATTTTTATTTATTATTCTTACTGGGAAAAACTACCTTTTTTGCTAATTTACTAATAACTTATTTTTATTCGACTGGAAAATTATTATAAACGAAAAGGGCTAAATAATAAATAAATTAAATTTAAAATATATTAAATATTTTGATAAATATATTAAAACGCGTATTAAAAATTCGAAACGTTTTTTTATTTTCGATAATTACGAAAGCTATTATTTAATCGAATTCGAAAATAACTGTAAAACTAATAATATTATTATATTTAATATATTTGCTTATTTTTCCTATTAATTCCATCCGTTTAACGTATCCTACTTTTCCGTATTAAAACGCGTTTATTCGTTATATATCGAAAATCTTATATAACGTTACGTTATTTATATTACTAAAGAAAATTTTATCGCCGGCTTTTACAGTACGTTTAAAACTGCTATAACAACCGATAATATTAAGTCCGGATTTATAAAAACGGAACTTATTTTATTCGATTTTAATTACGTTTTTTCCGAATTAAAAACTTTAATTATACTTATACTAACCGTCTCTTTACTTACTTTTACTAACTCCGCTATTTTTCTATTTACGAAAATTCCTAAAAATAGTACTAAAGCAACTTAACGGGGACGCTATTTGTAAAAAATAATCAAAAATCACCAGGGTAGCTTACCGACAAAAATAATTAAATCGGTTAATCTTTTAATAAAAAATAACCTATTATTTTTATATAAAATGACTTTCTTAAAAAAAAACGGTTACTTTTGCGAAACGAACTACGTTCTTAATAACCGTCGGAAAACCAAAAACATATATCTTTAAAAAAGGGGAACGCTTATTATATAAAAGGTAAGGGCTTTTATAAAAAAAAGGTAGTAATAAATAATTGCAGCTAATAAAGGCTAAAAGTAATTATCGTAAAAAGGTTTAAACGAAAAAAACGGAAATATAGCGTTTACGGCAAGCCCGGACATAATATACGTATTTATAAGGAAGTTATAAAGACGTTTGGTAAAAAAAAATTTAAGGAATTTAAATTAATTTATTACGTTATAATTAATTTATTTAACTTCGTTATCGTAAAGTGCCAAAAAACGAGCGACTCGCTTATATAAGCAACTCGCTTATATAATACGTTAACTGTTTTATAGATTTTATTTAACATTTTATTAAAGGTAATATTATTATATTTATTATGTTTACTTAAAAAGAACATATTTTAATAATTCGAAGAAATTATATGTTATAAGTACGTTAATGTATATAACAGATATTAAAACGAATATTCGAATACCTTATAAAATAATAATAATATATATATTTCTTTTTATAAAAAGGCATAAAGTGTTTATATATATATTTACCTAATATTTAATTAAAGAAAACGAAAATCGAAAGAACGAAAGCGGAAAAATGAATATAAAAAAAGAAATAAAAGGATAATAAGAATATTAAAAGGAAATATAAATAGAAAATAAATATTTTATTTATATAAAATAACTTTTAAATTATTTAAATTATTATTTTACGTATTAATAACGTACGTTATATCGTTTTTAATATAAATATAAAATAAATAAGAATTATTTAAAAAGTATATAACCTTTAATTAATTAATTATTTATTTATTTATTTTTATATATAAAAAAGGATAGTTTGTAATTTTTTTATAGTTATTAACTAACTACATGTAGTTAGTTTTAGTCAGGCTACTAACTAACCATAAACTACAAGTTATAGTTTATAGTTAAACTATTAGTAACTAATTTACAACTTTGACTATATACATATATATTGGTTCTTACAAGCGTAACCGGAAGGTACCTCTAAAAACCGTACTTCTGGGAAGGCCGGATAAAAAACCCGATTGATAAAAATCTTTTAATACGGTAACAAATACGATTACGTATACGATTAATTTGATTGGTTCCTAAAACCCCCAACCACTCCAGTTGTTGCCGATACAGTAACGGAACTGAAGCTTTAATAGTTTAGCTCCTCTAGGTTAGCGCCCCTAAAAAAACGGTAGCCCAAGCTGGATTTAAACCAGCTGTCTCTTACAATCAATCGCAACAAAGTGCCTAAGCCTGTCGCAATTAAAAGAGACACCTAGGTTCGCGACCATTAAGCTATTAAGCCGTTAATATAGTTTATATTTTTTTTAATTAATTTAAAGTTACTAACTATTATAATATTACTTAAGTTACTAACTAATATAATTTTAATTAGAACATTATCTAATTAATAACTATAGAAAACTATAAATTATAACTTAAAGTTTAAAAATAATAATTTATTTTTATTATTTTTTAAATTTAAATTTAAATTTAAATAATACGTAGTTTTATTTTTAAAATTTATCTGTAATAATATATTAATTATTTAAATATATTTATATTATTATTATTATTATTATTATTATTATTATTATTATTAAAAAATTATTAATTTTTTTTCCAAGTTATATATTTAATAAAATATTTTTAATAGTTTTTATATACGTTTTAATATATATATATTCTACTTTTAATTAACCTTAATTTATGCAAGGTCGTTAGGTTCAAGCCGTATTATCCAGGCTAAGCCAAAGACACGTAATAATTACATCAATAATTAACACGATAAATACTTTACCCAGTATCTTCGAATACGGCAATTATTAATAGTTTTTACGGTAATGATAGATTGTACGCCTCGGTCACGAAAAGCCTCATCCCGAAGCCGATTGCTGGGTCCCCGTAAGCACGCAATTTCTGGTCGTCGATAGGGGCATGACAGGGTAGTCTGTGAGAAGGTTAGGGCTTGGTGAAGCTTAGCAACCGATACCACAATCTATCCATTTGTTCAATTTTGTTCCACGGTCACGTCTCCTCTAGGGAGATAACCTTAATTTATTTAGTATAAAGTTAACGATTTGTTATAATTATTATATATTTTTCATTATCTAATTTATTCGCAAAGTTATATAGTTAAAAAATTAAGATATTTTAAAATCTTTACTTATATTTTATAAGTTATTGGGTAAAGTATGTATCGTGTTAATTATTAGTGTAATTACTTTATGTCTTTGGCTCAGCCTGGATAATACGGCTTAAACCCAACGACCTTGCATACTTATTTATATAAATATATATATACTTTATAAAATTTAATAATTACTAACTGTATATGATTAGTTTTAATTAAAGTATTAACTAACTACTATAATTTTAATTAGGTAACTAACTTACTATAAATTACAACTTATAATTTGTAATTAAACTATTAGTATCTAATTTACAACCCTATTAGTAATTCTACTTAATAACTTTTTGTTAACTTTTTATACCTCCCTTTCCTTAAGTTCCTGGTTTTCTTTATATTATATTGTTAAAGCCTATATCTTTTTAATTTTCCAGCCTTTTAATAGTGTTAATTATTAAATTATTTTAAGGTTTATATATACATATATACATATATATTAATATATTATATGTTGTCTTATATATCGGCCTAATATTCGATGTTATATCAGCTATATACATTTAATAATAACAACTTAATTAAAAGCGAACAGTTTAAAAAGATTCAACTTGTAAAACTTATAACTCCGTAAATAAATTAGCTACTAATAATTAGAAATACGTGATAAATTCATAAAAACGTTAAGTTTATTAGGATATAAATAAAATATTTTTATCTCGTATACCTGGATGTAAAAAACTAAACTTAAGAAATATAACTTACAAGGTATAAGCAACTCCGCAAATAATTTAATTACCGCTAAATAAATATATGTTATAAGCGTACTAAAACGTTACGTTTAATACCAGAATAACTAGGGATTTTTAACTTGTACGCAGGGCTTTAAAAAATCTTAAGTTCTTAAACTTATAACTAGGCGAATAAATCTATTAACGCCGACTGAAAATATATGATAAATATATTAAAATATTACATTTAATAACATAATAATTACATATTTTATAGAAATAAAGATAACATTAAAAAAGTTAAAGTTTTACTAAATTAAAAGATTGTTAAAATTATTAAAGTTATAATATATTAAATAAAATAACAAAGGCTTAGTAAAAAAAAATAGGAGATATACTTATTAACATTATAGGTTTAATAATAGGATAATTTATGAATTTTTATATATAAACGAATTAAAACAATAGAAAAGAGAGTTTTTTTTAAAAATTTGTTTTAAAAAGTTTGGATTTTTATAGATAAAAGGTATAGTTTTTAATTATCTTATAGTAACTAACTAATTAATAACATATAGTTTGTAATTAGTTATTAGCCTAACTAAAACTACATTAGTTAGTTACGACAAAATACTTAAAAACTACAGACTATAATATTAACCCAGTATGTAATTATAAATTATACCTTATAGTTTGTAATTAGTTAGTTAGCTAATTAAAATTACATTAATTAGTTAGTGCTCTTACTAAAAGTAATTACATGTAGTTAGTTTTTTAATAACTATTAGTTATTAAATTGTTATCTTATTTAGTTTTATATGTAAATCTTTTATTTTTTTAAACTTTATTTATATAAGGTCGTTAGGTTTAAGCCGTATTATCCAGGCTAAGCTAAAGATATAAAATAATTATACTAATAATTAATACGATAAATACTTTACCTAATATTTTCGAATACGGTAATTATTAATGGTTTTTACGGTAATAATAAATTGTACGCCTTAATTACGAAAAGCCTTATCCCGAAGCCGATTGCGTAATGCCGACAAACTTCGACCTTAATAAACCTTATGCCCTTTGGCTTTACGATTCGGCAGGGGGAATCTCCTGGAATGCAATGACTTAGGAGATGTTAAGCTTTTCGCGGTAAACCTTAAGTCCGTATAAGATGGCTGCTTTGCGACCCTTTGCCAGTCCCACGACTAAAAGTGT
>QJNZ01001291.1:0-19151 GCA_004155055.1 Monosporascus sp. CRB-8-3 | reverse complement strand
AAAAAAAACCGTAACTAACATTAAGATAACAACGAGCAAAATAAGCAAAGTAACAACTCTCGTAACGCCTATAACGGCAATAGAAACGAAAAATAATTTATTCCTAACGGCCTGAAAAGATTGTACTAATTAGACGGAAAAACTTTCAGCACCCGTATTAAAAAATAATAACGTAAAAACCTTATACAGTAATACGATAAAATAATTTAAAAGGAAACTTGAGGAATTTTAATAACTAAACGCCTTAAAACTTAGGTAATTAATCGCCTTAAGCTATAGAAAAACGAACGCATTAAAGGAACGGTTATAAAAAAGGTTATATTTTTATATATTTATTCGTTTTATAAGAATAACTTAAATAATTTACTTTAAGATTTAGAAATAAACGTTAACATTATAAACAATATTAATAACTTTAACAAAAATATTAGAATAAATATCAAATCTAAAGAAATTTAAATTATAACGAATAAAGGACATATAATTATTATTTTTATTAATATCGTTAAATAAGCTTTAAAAAAACTCAATAAAAAAAGGAACGAAATTATAATTAAATATATATTATATATTAATAATTTTTAATTTAAAATATTTTCCGGGAAAATATTTTATAAAAAAAAAAGTGATGTAAATTACAACGGTTTAATAAGCCTTAATAAAACTTAATTATTAACGAATAACATTCCGCAAAAAGGATTTTTCTTATAATTTAACGGGAAATCTGAATTTATTATCAAGGCCTTAAATTTAATAGACGATAAAAACTATTAATAAAGATTCGAAGTAAAAGAGGTATTCGATAAGGAAAACGGCGATAACTTAATAAATAATTTAAAACGTATATTTTCGAACGCAGTTAAAAACGGGAAAATTTTAATAGCGGACGAAATTACAAAAAAAAATTATCCTTTAATATTACTACCTTTCTTACCCTCATATCGAACGATGAAAATAAATTATCAAAAAGTTTATAAGCATAAATTGAAACCTTCACGAGATAAGAAATATGTCTTATATAACGTACGATAAAGAAAATACGGAAAATATTATTTAGAAACTTTTAAAAATAAAGGAAATATAAAAAGAAAAGTATAATATAACGTAGAATTAATTAAATTTATTAATATTAAAATCAAAAATTATTTTAATTTTTTCATCAATAACTTATTACGTTATAAAAAATATTATTCGTTTAAAAAGAATAACAAAATTTAATAAAACTTAAACGTATATATTACGTAAATTACAAAAGGGTTAAAAATATTATTATTAAACAAAAAAAGTAAACGCAAAGAAATATTAATTTTACGTTTTAATAACGGCAAAGAATTCGGTATAAAAATAATTAAAAATTTCTACGTTACGGAAAATATTAAATTAATAATTTTTAATACGTATAATTATTATTAAAACGAAATTATCAAATAAGAAATACAGGTTTTGCAAAACGAAACGTATGTAACTTTCGCGCAAATAAAATTTTTTACATATTTCTCAGAGTTTATAATAAAAATAATAACGTATATTATTAATAAGATAAATCAATTTAAAATAAAAGAAGAAATATTGATTGAATATTTGAAAAACGTATTCGAACCGAATAAATTATATAAATTTAATAACGGTTATTTCCGAATTTTCGGTAATAAATATAGAATTTTAATGAAATAAAATTATCGGATTAAATTAAAAAAAATAATAATCCGTATAATAAAACAGATATTGTTAAGTTATTAAAAGATATATAATTATAAAATATAATTATTAAAAGCCAGGAAATTAATTATAATATTATACGCAATTATGTACGAAAACCTGGGAAAATTAAGAAAACCTTTTAACATTAAAGATATTATCCGATTATTTCTATAACCCGTATAAAAACGTTCAAGATATCGTTAAAAAAAACGTAAAAGTAAAAATTAAAAATAACAACGTTATTTTAAAAAATAATACGAATTAAGAAACTAAATAAATAAACGTAAAAAAAAACGCCAGAAAAAGATTATCCTTAAGTTATATACCTTAAAAACCCTTAATAAAGCCTTAAAATAAATTTAAAAAGTAAAGCTAGCTTTAGCCCAAAAAAACAAAAGCGAAAATAATTTATATGCTTTCCTTTTTAACTTATTAACGTTTCATAATAATGCAAGGTCGTTGAGTTCAAGCCGTATTATCCAGGCTGAGCCAAAGACACGAAGTAATTACACCAATAATTAACACGATAAATACGTTTTATAATAATAAAAACCGTTTTAATAATTTTAAAAACGTTAATTAAGCTATTCGAAACGCTTATAAATACGAACAAATAATTAATATATTAAATATTAATATTTATAAGCTATTTATTATTATAAATAACGGCCTATCTTTAAAGAAAGCTATAAAAAACTTAAAATAAAAAATATAACTTAAGATTATTTTTATAAAGATTAAGAAAGGTTTTTTATACGAAACCATTAAATTTACGCTGTTTAATAAAGTTACTTGAAAGTACCTTATTAATACTAAATAAATATTAAACAAAAAATACGTTTATAAAAGAATTAAATAAATATAAGGTTATATTTACGGAAAAAAATTTACAAAACGAAAAAGAATTAATTATAACGAAATTACAATAAATATTACAAAAATAACGTATTAAAGAATTTTAATAACGTTAACCACTTTTTTAAAGTAATATATACTTTAAATAAACTTTATTATTACGTACTTAAACGGCAAATTAAAGGAAAATATTTAAATAAAATAATTCCTGATATTAAAAAAATTAAAAAATAAATAAATTCTTGTTTAAAAAAATGATTAAGTTAATAAACTTATTATAAGGTTTAAAGTAAGACAGAATTATTTAATAAAAAAATATGAAAAAAAATATACGTAAAATAAAGTTTCCGGCCGTTAATTTCGAACGATATAATATATTATAACTATAAAATAAAAAACATTATCGGTTTATACATAAATACCTTTTTATTTTCGGCTTTAATAAATAACGTTTTAAAAATATCTTAATTAAAAATGTAAATAATACGAACTATTATGTAAGTATACGAATTATCCGGTTTTTATTATTAAAAAATGTTAAGTTAAATTAATAATAATATTTTAAAGAAATATTTAAAATTAATAAATTTAAACGAAATAAAAAAAGTTTATATTATTTGTTAAAAATTATTTAAAATCCGTTATAAAACAAAATAACGTAATTAATAAAAAAAACCTTGATATAAATAAATTTAATAAAAAATAGAATTTTTAAATTGTATTCATAAATTAAATATAACATTTATAACGTTAACCTAAGTAAAATTTATTAGTAACCCGATACTTAAATATTGAAAATATATTACAAAATTACCACTATACTTAAACGGTATATTAAATATATCGTTTCGATATTGGAAATTATAAAGAAATTATTTATACTATAAATATAATAACCTAAAATTACTCGGAATAATAAATATAAACTTTACAAATAACTATAAATTAGCAAAATTGATAATAAGCTGTATATCTATTGTAATTAAAATATTTGTTTTATAAATTTGGAAATTATAACATAGTTTGATTAAATATATTACGGAAATAAACTACGTAAAAGTAAAAATAATAATTATAAAGGTAATTAAAATTAAAAATTTCTTTATAAAACTAAGGTTTATATTTAAAAATTTTATTTTTGTTTTAAAAAATAATATAAATATATTTAAATAAATAAAAGAAATATAAATAATACGGAAAAAACGTTATATACAAATTAAATATTATTACGTATGTTAAAAAGTTCGAAAAAAAATATTAATTTTTAATACGTAAAAAATAAAAATAATCTTACCGTTATATTTATAAAACGATGTAACAAAATAAATTTCGAACGATATATAATTAATTTAAAACTTAAAGAAAATACAAAAAAAATAAAATATACTTAAAATTTTATTAAAACAATTAAAAAAAAATTCCGTTAAATTCCTTTTGTATAAAAAAGGCGTTTTTTTATTAAAAACTTATTTTCCGTTATTAAAAATAATAACCGTAATATTTTTTAAACACCTGATAATATCCATTTATTTATTAATTTTAAAATTTTAAAATTTTATAAAATTACTTATTTATATATATTTATAAACCTTTTACGATAATTTTTACTTAAAAACGTTAATATTCTATATATCCCTTATAATTAATTAATATTATTTAACTAACCGGAAAAAAGCATTTACTTAATAATTCTTTATCAAAAAATACCCAAAAAACCATAATTTCGATTATTTATTAATATTACCGTTAAAAAATAAAACCTTTAACGTAATAAATTAACGTATATAAACCGTTTTTTTATGTTAACGCCTAACCTAATTCGAAATATTTCGGAAAAATTAAACCTCGTATTCCGAAACGGCCGTATAAAAACTGTAAAACGAAAAAGCCGGTTTTTTAATATAACAGTTAATTACGTAACCCTATTTTTAATAAAAATAACAAAAACAAAAATTTAAATTCTATACAAATTAAAAATTTTAATAAATTTTCTTAAAATTTTAAATTTAATTTTTTAAAAAAAATTACGTAAATAAGGTTATTTAATATAAAAGGGCATATCGGCAATTAGTACTTTTATGTACCTACGGCTAATACGTTGAGGTTACGGATGCTATCTAGAACAGCCTTCATCCAGGAATTATCTTTTGTATAGCCAAACGTATATGTAAACGCGATCGCCCCTAGACTTCTTTAATTTTTCCTAGAATAACTATACGCATTTTGCCAGATTCCTGCATTTAATCACTGTAACTGCTAACAGGTTTTAATAATAGTTAAAAATTCTTTGTCGTAAATGGGGTAATTTAATTCCGTACCATGTAATTTATTAAAGTAAAAAGTAATAAGATATAATTTTTCTTTTAATTATTTCGTTAATAAATTACTGCTTTTTAAGCACAATTTAAAATATCGGTTTTAAATTTTACTAATTTATTTAAGTTATATATTATTAAACCGGATTTATTAATAAAGGTATTTTTAACCCTTTAGAAAGTTCTTTCCGTAATTAGGGCTTTTGCGAACCGTTGATTTTTTTTAGTAAATTGTATTAATAGTTTCGCGATTTTGTTAAAATATTTTATAAATCGTTAGTAATAATTGGCCCATTTAAGGAATACATGTATTTTAGTGGTATTAATAAATGTTTACTAATTTTTAATTATAACGACTTATTAAGGTTTATTTTAATATACTATAAAGTAATAATATATTTTAAGTATTTAAATTTTTAAATATAAAAAGAACTTTTTTTACGTTAATTAAAAAGTCAACGGTTTATAACGTTTATAAACCTTTATAAATATATTTTATATTTTTTTTTAATTTTCGAAACAGTAAAAATATCGTGAAGGTAATATATAACGAAGATATTAAGGTATTTTTGAAGTATATAATTAACTATCCGTTAAAAGGTTACTAGTACATTTGTAAATCCGAAGGGTATAACGAGATATTTAAATAATCTCTACTTTAATTTAAAAATTATTTTTTATTCGTTGTTTAATTTAATTTAAATTTGGTTATATTTTTTTTAAAAATTGAAAACCGTAAACTAGTTAGCGTTTTAAAGTTAATTCTTAATTTCCGTAATTATAGGTAATAATATTATTAAATTATGAATAATTAATAATAAGTTATAATTTTCCGTTTTTTTATAATACCAAAAATATTAAATATTCGATTAATAATTTAAAACGTTAACGTACTATATAAGCGAGTTGCTTATATAAGCGAATCGTTCGTTTTTTAACGCTTTGCGATTACGAAGTTAAATAAAACAACTATAACGTAATAAATTAATTTAAATTAATCAGATTACTTATCGCTAAACGTCTATATAATTTTCTTATAAATACGTATATTATATCCGGGCTTACCGTAAACGTTACGTTTCTGTTCCTTCGTTTAAACCTTTTTATAATAATTTCTTTTAGCTTTTATTAGTTACGATTATTTATTACTAATTTTTTTTAATTATAAGAAATTTTACTTTTTTTATAGTAAGCGTTTTTTTTTTAAAAAAACGTATATTTTTAGATTTCCGGCGTTTATTAAACACTTAATTCGTTTCGTAAAAAATTTTTTTTTTCTCAAAAAATAGCGATATTGTATAAAAATAATAAATTACTTTTTGTTCAAACTTTAACCGATTTAATTTTGTTTATCGGCAAGCTACCTTAATAATTTTTAATTTTTTTTTGTAAATAACGTCCCCGTCGAATTACTTTAATAATATTTTTAGGAATTTTCGTAAAAAAAGAAATAACGGAATTAGTAAAAGTAAATAAAAAAAATATTAATTTAACTATAATTAAAATTAAATAAAATAAATTCCGTGTTTACGAATCCGGATTTAATATTATTAGTTATTGTAATAATTTTAAAAGTATTATAAAAGCCAGTAATAGATTTTTTTTAACTAATATAAATAATATAATGTTATATAAAACTTTCGATATATAACGAATAAATACGTTTTAATACGGAAAAATAAAATATATCGAAAAATTAAAACCGATAGGAAAAATAAATAAGTATATAAAACTTAATAATATTATTAATTATACAGTAATTTTCAAATTTAATCGAATAATAGTTTTCGTAACCGTCGAGGATGAAAAAACGTTTCGAATTTTTAATACGCGTTTTAATATATTTATTAAAATATTTAATTTATTTTAAATTTAATTTATTTATCGTTTAACCGTTTTCGTTTCTAATAATTTTTTAATTAAATAAAACTAGATTATCGGCGAATTAACGAAAAAAATAATTTTTTCGGGAAAGGATAATAAATAAAAACAAAGCCTAATTTTAAAAAGTTAATAATTAGTATTTTTATAAATTATTCTTTACTTTTTTATTATGTTTATTTAAATTTTTTACGTTTTTCGGTATTTATAATTATTATATTTATAATTATAAAAAAGTTTGTTTAAAATTTTATTTTATTAAAATTATAAATATTCTTTTCCGTAATACCGTATTTCGTAATTATAACCCGAATAAATTTAAATTATTTACGAAATATTTTCAAATTTTTATATAAAACTTTTTAATAATTTATTTTTCGGTTTAAACATATTTTAAATTTTTATTATTATTTAATAAAATTAAATATTTAATTAATTTTACTATATATTATAACGTATTAAGTAAATAATAAATTCGTTATATTCTTAATATATTAAAGATAAATAAAAAACGTTTACGTTTTTAAATTAAGGATATTTTTAATAATCGATTTCTTTTCGATTAACGTTAATTTTCGTAAATTAATATTAATATTAACTTTAGAAGTTTTACCGTTATATTAGTTTTTTAAAATAAATTTAAAAACGTTATATATTATATAATGCTATTTATAATTAAGTTTTAGGTTTTTTTTTAATTTAAATAATTAAATTCATTTTCGCTTTTTTTATAAATTGTTTTATATTATTAATATTAAACAATAAATAATTAAAATTACGTAATTAAAATAGCGTAAAAAACGACCGACTTATTTATATAAATAACTTGCTTATATAATATGTTATATATATTCTTTTTACAATTTATCCTTTAAGTAATTACGAAAAACGTATAATTTTATTTCGTTTAAGTTATAAATAAAATAAAAGGCGGTTATTTTGTTTCTTTTTTTAAATTATTTTATAATTTTATTTATGGCCTAATAGCTTAGTGGTCGCGAGCCTGGGTATCTCTTTTAATTGCAACAGGCTTAGGCATCCTGTTTCGGTTGGTCTTAAAAAACAGCTGGTTTAAATCCAGCTTAGACCACCGTTCCTCTAGGTGGCACCAGCTTAAAGGAGCTAGACCTTGGGGCTTCGGCTCCGCCACCGCGTCAGCGACAATTAAGGAGTGGCTGGGGGCTCTTGGAACTAGTTACGATTAGGGGCGTTAGGAACTAATTAATTAATCGGGTATATCTTATCGTCAGTTGCCGTATTATATAACCCGCGTTACGTTTTTCCGGCGTTTAACTAAAAAGAAACGGTTTTTAAGGGGTATTCCCCGGTTGCGTTTATGCAATCCTTTATATACGTACTTAGTAAATAGATTAGTTTCCTGTATATAGCTAGCTAAATACCTTAATTGCACTTTACCTTGTATAATTTTATTTATTATATTATAGTAATTTCGTATTAAGCTCTTTTTAAAAAAGTCTTTTATACTTATAATATTATAACGGTATTTTTAATATTTATTTTAATTGTTTTTTAGGTTGTATTATAAGTTATCGTTTATTTATCGAAATCGTATTTTAAGATTTATAATAATACGCCGTATTTTTCTATTATATCCTTCTTTTTAAACGTATTTTATCCCTTTAAATAATTAAGTTTCTGTTATATCTTTATATTTATATTCGTTATTTTTATCTATTATATATTAAGATTTTAAATCTTTTTTATTTTTCCTTACGTTAAAAATAAGCAGAAGTTTCTTTAATTAATTTTTAATTAATTAAAAGCTTATATTAATATAATCATAATTTTCTAAGGATTACGTTATATCTCGTTAATAAAATAATATTAAAATTAATAATTTATTTCCTTTTTTCGATAAAGTTTTTAAAATTATTAATTTTACCTTTAATTTATCCGTTATAATAGGCAAACTTTTAACCTTTAATATTTTCGACCTTATAAAAGTAACTTTTTTTATAGTAATTTTAATTAATTTATTACTTCGGGATTAACATAGTTAACAGTTATTGTCCCGTAATTTACTATTACGGTATACTAATTTTTCTTAATTCGTATTCGTACGATAATAATATTATCTCCCGTAGCTCCGATTATTACGTTTAGAGCCTTTTTAAAGTGTTATTATTTAACCTTTTTCTTTCCGTTTACCTATGGCTTTTTTATAAATAACGCTGGTTTTTAAGGTCTATTAAAGCTTTTATAATATCTCCGTATTTCGATTATTTTATACTTGGAGTTTTTTTAATTATTTTTTTATTTGCTTTATTTATTTTTAAAGTTATTCGAATTGTCGTCGTATTTTTTATTATATATAACCTTATTTCGTACATTTTCAATCTTAGTCGATAAAAGTTTTAATTATTTTTTTATTCGGTAACGCCGAATACAAACCATTATCTTTTTCCTATTAGTTATTATACTTTTTCTTATCTTCTAACCTTTACTAATTTTTTTAAATAAAACATTTAATTTTTTTTAATTGTTTTTTTAAGTTTATAATAAAGCTTAACTAGACCCTTAAATTAGCATTAACTTGTTAATATTGGTTTTCTATAGTTTTTTTAATTAACTTTATTTATTTATTTAATAGTTGCATTATTTAAAATAATAAAAGGGGTCTTCCCGTACATACGATTCCCCCGGTAGCTAATTTTACAATGCTATTTACTGGTCGATCTTATCCTTTTTTATAAATGACCGTAGGTGTCGGTATTATTGCTAGTCGTTTGTGTTAATCTTCTTTTATTTTTTAAAATCGAATTTTTTTTGGTATGTCCGGGTTATGCGTTATTAAATTGCTTCCTTTTATTTTTGGTAAAATTAGTACCTAGTCTTTTTGCAATGGACCGTATAGGTCTTTATATGTTTTTTTACCTTTTTAAAATAAAGGTTCTTATTCCATCTATAATAATTTTCTAATTATTCCTATAATTTTATTGGTTTTATTTTAGTAATTAAATCGACCTTTATTATTAATTTATTGCTGCTTATAAGAGTGCTTTGGTTATCCTAAATCCCTACCGGTTCTTTTCCGTTAACTAATAATTGTTTCGGATTCGGATTACGTTAATTAATTTTTTATTTTCTTCTTTATCGTATTAACGTTATCTTTTAAAGATAGGGGTTTATTTTCCTAATTAGGTTTTTTTAGTTTTTTATATTAAAAGGTTTTATATCCGAATTTTTTATAATTAAAATATTTAATTTATAATTATTTTCGTTATTAAATTATCCCAATTTTAATTAGGCCTGGTTAAGTCCCGTAAAAAATAAAAAATATAACGCGTTGATTTCCCTTATTAAATTTGTTAAACTTAAATCGTAAAACGTACTGGCCTTGGTTTTTTACCGTTTTTTAAATTACCGGTTATTAATTTTTATTATTCTAGTAATATATTTATTTTAGGTAGTTATTTATTCGAATTTAATAATTTCGTTTTTTACATTATCCTTTAAACCCTTAAAAAATATATTAATTATCGCAGTATTTTCGTTATTTACCTAGTTTACCTTAGTTATTAAGTTTCGGATTGTTAAAAATTAAAAATCGGAAATATATTCGTATTTAAGTAAGGAAATTTTAAATATTAGTTTTTTTATTATAAGGTTATAATTTTTTAACCTTAATTTTCGAAACATTTAATATTTTTTAATTTATTTCTTATATTGCTAAATTTCGGCCTCTAGTTCCTTAAATCTTTTCTAAAAGTGCTAAATGCCGGTTTTCTCAGTATTAAAGGCCGTCTTAACAATTTAAGGTATTACTTAAAGTTTAATAATATTATTAAATAAAAGTTGATAACGTATAATAATTAAGCTAATTAACTAATTATTAAATTATGTCGTACGGTTTATATTAGCAGTTATATTATAGGATTTAACTTATAAAACTAATTTAATTACGTTTAATAATATTAAAGGTATTTTAAGTAATTAACTTATATTATAACCTAATATTATTTAAATTATGGAAATAATAAACGTTTATATCCTTTCGTAACTTATAAACTTATCGTCGGTAAATTAATAAACCGATTTATTAATTTATCCTCCGTAATGTAGTATCCTGATTTATTAGCTTATTTCCCGTAATCCAGTAATCCAGTTACGTAACCTGTCAGATATAGGGGACATCAGTTGTATTGTTGTATTAGGCTAAGTTGCGTGTGTTTT
Source organism: Monosporascus sp. CRB-8-3 (assembly GCA_004155055.1). Classification (NCBI taxonomy): domain Eukaryota; kingdom Fungi; phylum Ascomycota; class Sordariomycetes; order Xylariales; genus Monosporascus; species Monosporascus sp. CRB-8-3. The sequence goes on along the minus strand of QJNZ01001291.1, from coordinate 8,205 downwards.
TCGTACGCGTATAGCTTTTCTGTAACCTAGTAATAGAATATATATTTTTTAATTAAAAGGACCTTTTCCGTATATAGGGTACGTTTAGTATCCCCTATTAGCTGACATACCCTTTTAACGCTTTAAAATATTTATAACGTTAACCGTTACATATTATTATTTCCTAAAGCAATAATTTTTTATTTAATTTTTTCTCCGGAAATTAAATTTTTCTAATTAATTAATTCCTTTTTTAAAATTATTCGTAAAATATTCCTCTGCCGTCTAAATGTTTCCGTAATATTTATTAGTTTTAGTTATTTTTTAAAGTACTTAAATAATTCGTGTAATAAAATTTTAATTAATTTATTAATTAATATATTACTTATAAGCGTATAATTTATTTTAATTAACTCCCTTTTTACGGTTTTTTGTAACTAATAATTATATATATTTACGTATTATAATTTCGTTTATAACAGGGTAACGTTAATATTAATAAGCCGTATAATTTATTAATTATTATATTATATATTTAATAATTTAATATTTAAAATAACTTTGAGCTTTTTAATTAATCGAAAATTAAATAAAGTTTTTTTTATAACTTACGTAAAAAATAATAACTTTATTTCGTTTATAAAAATAATTATTATATTTTCTTTATTCGCCCGTTATTTTATTACTTTTTTAAATAATTTTATAACGTAAGCTTAGGAACTTTTTCGATTAATCGTATTATCCGTAAAAAAAACGTTATTTTAAATATTTAACAAATTTTCGCCTCCGAATTATAACGCTAACGCTTTAATCCCGATTAAATATAATATAACTTGGTTAACGATTTTATAATATACGTCGTTAAAGTTTAAGTTAAAACGGGTAAATCGGAATACGGTAAAAGATATATCGTGTCGCGTATTAATTGCTATATGAAAAATAAAACCGATATTTTTTTAATATTTATTAACAAAGTTTAAATAAACCAAATCAAAAATCGGCGGTAGCTTAACGTTAGTTATAAATATTTTTAAAAAGTTATTTAAACTTTCTTTAAAAATTAAATTAATTAACTTATTTATAAAGTTAGATTAAAATAATTAAAAAAATTTATTAAATTTATCTTTAATTCCTCCAATACCAAAAATTTACTATAAATTTTTACCCTTTATAAAAATATACCGTTCTTAAATTTACTAAATTAATTAATAGATAAAATCTTAATCTTCCTTACGATATATTATTACGATATCGTTTACGAAAAAAAAAATACCCCTTAATAAATAAAGCAACAAAATTTATAAAAAAATAAGGTTAAATCCCAGTCTTTTAAATATCCCGGTAAAATCTTTTTACCATAATAATAACAACTCCTTTAAGCCGTATAAAACCTTCCTAATTAAAAGATTTTTATTACGTTACGGATATCCTATAAATATTTTTATATATACTTTATAAAATAAATTAACGTTAACGAAAACGTTAATAACATTATATTACTTTAATTTTAAATCGAATCTAACCGTAATAATAATTAAAATTTTAAATAACCTTTTAACTAAAATAAATACGTATATATCACCATAAACGTTTTTCAACTATTAATCATTTCGTATAACGAAACGTACTTTGCATTTTTACAACCAGCTATATTTATCGAACCCATAAATATATACCTATATATACCTTAAAACCTATTTCCTTTTAATAAAAAACTAATTAACGACCTTTTAAAATCGCATTTTTTTATAACTTTACAAATAAACCTTTTTAGTTTTACGAAATATTTCTTTTAATAAATATATACTTAGCCTTTTATAACTTTATAATAATAATGGTAAATTCCGTTTATATACCCGGTTTTACGATTTAAATACCTTTTTATATATTAAAATATCGTTATTTTTCCGATTAAAATAATACATATTTCGGGTAATTAACTTTTTTAAATTTCCGTAATTTACTGGTCGATTATCGTACGTATTTATAAAAAAAAGCTAAACGTCTTATATTAAATACGGTTTTTTATATTTTATATTCGTTTCGAATAATATTTTTTTAATACGGAACATACGGGGGGCCTATATTTATTACCCGTAAAATATTTTCGTTTTTTACCGTTACTTTAAATTAAATAATATAAAAAAAACTTAAAATTAGTTTTATTTTTTCCGTTAGCGTAATAATTATAATAATTATTAAAATAAATATTAATAACGGTAATAATTTAAGGAACGGAAATAATTTAAATATAACAATTATATAAAAGTAATTGATTTTTTATAAATAAATTTATTTTTCCGTATCCCGTACATTTTTTCGTTAATATCTTTTTAAAGCTATTTCTTTTAGTTAACCGGTAATTAAATTATTCCGCTTAAATTTTTATTCTTTTTTTATATATAAATTAAATAATTATTATTTTAATTAAATATTTCTACCTATCGGAATAACTTTTGTAACTTTTTTTCTACAACGTACAAAAAATCGTTTTTTAAATTTTTAATATTATTTAAAAAAAATATTTTTTTCGTTAAATTATACGTTTCAAATAATAATAACCTTATTAATTAACAAGTTCCAAATTTTATAAATATTCGTAAATTAATAACCGATTAAAAAACTAATTTAAACTTTAAAATTTAACTTTTAAAACCTTTATTCTTTCTTTATAACGGTAATTATTATAACGTAAACCATATAACCGTATATTCGCAAATAAACTTATTAAAACTTCCGATTAAATATTATAACGCCATTTTTATACGCTAAATAAATATAATAAACTTTATACAAACTTTGCCAAAAAATACGTATTTAAAAATATAGTTATATAAATACATTACTACTTTAAAAATATATATAATCAAAAACGAAAATAATTTAACGTTATTCCGCATTATAATCGCTTTCTCCTTAATTACACCCCTTAAACGCTTTATACCCCCGTTTTAAACCTAAATATACAGTATTAAAAATTTAAATCTAATATTAGAAAAAAGAAACTATAACATATCTCGAAATTAATAATTTTTCAAAATTTCGTTATCGCATTTAATTACCTATAAAAAAACCTTATCTTAATTTTTTAAAATTCCTAAAAAATATTGGAACGTTATAATTAATATATTTTACTTTCGGTTCTTAAAGTAAATATCCTAAATAAAACCTAAATACCTATCAATAACAAATATAACGTATTTATATTTTTCCGGGTTTTCTTTAAAATCTATAAAATCGATAACAATTTATTATTTTAATCGGAAAACTCCTTTTTTCGGCTTCCGGCATATTTACCTTTAAACTTTCGCCTTACTATATACTTAATATTCGATTATTATAAAACCCTTTAAACGTACTCCTTTTATATAAAATTACAACTAAATAATTATTTCGGGCCCTAAATATTCTAATCTTAAATATTAAATCGTACCGTTACCGATTTATAATAATCTCGTTATATATAAATTAACGTTTCGTTTATAAATTACAAAAGTTACGTAAATAACTAATATATTAATATTTTCAATAATAAATTAATTAAATTTATCTATTAACGTAACAACTATTTAATTATATTTATCTCGAATAAAATTGTTAATTCTTTAATTATCTTACCAATACCCCTTTTTCCGGAACTACCGAAAAAATACTAAGTTATATATAAAACTTTCGTAATAGGCCATATCGTACAAACGTAACGTTTTCGTACCGCTAAAGCTTCGAAATATTACGTCAACTTTTCCATATCCTTTAATCGGAACAAAACTATTACTTACGTATACCCCGTTACCTTATACGGTTTATCTAAAATTTAAAAATTTACTAATAAGATTAAAAATATATATCGTAAACCTTAAATCCAAAATAAATAAATTTTTAAAAAAATAAAACGTAACGCTTATTATATTACGTTAATCAAAAATTAAAAAATACGCTAGAACTCATTTTATTGCTTTTAAGAATTAATTTATCTCCTAAATAACTATTTTTTCTATACCTTTCGATAAATAATTAATCTTTTCCTTTAAAAACTAATTAAAAAATATCCGGCTTTAAACGTATATTATCATCTTATCGTTAAAACGAAAATTTATTACAGCTTTACTAAAAATATTAAAAAAGCCTATAAAAAAAGCTTAAATACGCTTTATAACGGGTTCCTTATACATCCAACTTTTAACGTTTTCGTTTATTACCGTTTCGGTCCGAATAAAAACCTTTACGATTTTTTTTATTTTAATTTACGCCTTAAGGTCCTTCTTTACGGTTAAAAATTATCCTTAATATTTTTCTAATTAAGACCGTCCTAATTAAAAAAGTCCACGGATATTCCGTAAAAAATCGAAAACGTTACCTTAATATCTTTTAATATAAATTATAAATAAATTATGGTCCAGTAATTTAAAAAATTAACCGCCATTTCTTAATAATTAATCGTATTATTATTAATCTTAAACTTTTTTATTATTTAAAACGTAATTATATAAATTTTTATAATAAGTATTAATACTATATATAAATCGTTAACCTATACGATTATCGTTTTCGTCTTTAAAAATTTATATCGCTATCCTTAAACCATAATCTTTTGCTACCTTATAATTTATTCGTCCAATTTCCTCGCCAACTTCGAAATTTACTTTAGCTTTTCGCAATATTTTTGTTAAATATTAATTAAAAACTTACCATCATACACCTTACCGGATTTAACTAACTTAATATATTATTCCCGTAAATTCTTTTCTAAAAAAAAACTTATTTTCTTAATTATTAAAAATATCGACTTTAAAACCTATTTTATAATGTCGTTATTATTTTTTCGGAAAATCTCGTATTTACGATTTTTATAAATATATACCGTAAAGTCCTAATTATAAGTTTATTTATTTTCGGTCGTTATTTTAAAAGTAGTCGTTAAATAACTAATATAATTAATTTTTTCGTAAATTCCTTCGAAAAATATAAATATAATTAAAAAACCGTTTAAAATATTATTTCGTATCGTATAATAAATTTGTTTTTTCGAATATAAGATTATATCGGATTCTATTAATTTAATAGGCTACGGAAGTAACTAATTAAAATCGATATAATCCCATATATTAAAAACGTACGCTTTAACTTGGAATTCGCCTTTATAACGGTTCTAATCCTTAAATCCGTTATAAATAACGAAAAACGTTAATAATACCGTTATTATTGCAATTAATAAAATATACGGATAATTATTATTAATATATAGCTTATATCCTTTTAATAATAATTAATTAATTAATAATAACGCAAATTAAACGAATAAAATTTTTAATTATCAGATATAGGGGATATCAGTTATGTTATTATATTAGGCTAAGTTGCGTATGTCTCTCGTACGCGTACAGCTTTTCTGTAACCTAAAAATGGAACATATATTTTCCGATTAGAAGGACCCTTTCCGTATATGGGGTGCGTTTAGCACCCCCTGCTAGCTGACATAACCCGATTTCCCCGACCGTTTCCCAAGGCCAGGCCAGTTAGGTCGTAATACCCGGTAACGGAACGATTTTTAAAAGTTATTATAACGTTTTTAAAAAAAGCCTTTTGCCGTTATATAAAGCTAGCGATATTTTTATATAAGATAACGTTTTTATTTATAAAGCTAAAACTACGAAAATATAATTTTAAAAGCATAGGATTAAAGTAATCGAATAATTACCGTATTCGCCCGACCATAATTTTATCGAATACGTACAACGACGTTTAAAATAATTAATATATAAAATCGAACCCGAATCTTACCATTTACGCCAAAACGAAGTAAATTTCGAATACGCAAAGGAAATATTATTAAAAGCATAGTTAAAAGTTAAGCCCGACTTTTTAACTAAGCTGGTAAAAATACTTCTTAACCGTATAAAATCCGTATATCGGGCTAAGAGATAATATATAAAATATTAATCGTTTCGAAAAAACGAATTTAAATATAACTTTTATTTTTTAATTAACCGTATATTCGCAAAGAAACGTATAAATAAAGTCGAAAGGTTAATTTAAAGGGCGGTAAGGTTATTAGGTAGGACTGTATTTTTGTCCTTTTATCATACCTTACTTCGGCATTAATAGCAACAAAACAGACTTTACACACTTTAACAATATCATATTTTTATACCCGTGTTTACAGTGTGTTTAACCCCAGTCTAAGAAATTCCAGACCCAGTAACAAGGCAAGGAAATGCTCGATCACTATTAGCTTCTCGCAACAACGGACGATCCTTGGTGTTCCGCATGTACACAACCCTTCTAAGGAGAGACCGCACCGCGCTTCTTTTCACGACCAATTCATATACTTCTCCTCCGTTAAAATCATCCAACTTTCTTTTTACCTCAGCCACAAGCCCCAAAACAGTGGAGTTGATTATGTATGAACCTTGCAGACCAGTAGTATGCCCCTGTTCTCCCTTTAGAGGCCTCACCCTACCAGGGAGCACTGCATATGGTAGCATACAGGTCGACAGCGCGAAGTTCGAGAGGCCTTGCTTCAAGCTGCATTGTGCCTGCTCGTGTTTTGGACACTTATGTCCAGGGGTCTCTAAACAGAGAGGAGTGACGCATGCAAAGGTGGCGGTATACTCGCTGTCAGCAAAGACGTAGAGCCAAGGAGTATCACGGCAAGATGCTTTCACACTGGCCGTTCCCTGGTATCTTGATACCCATGCTGCTTCGAAGAAGTCTGTCGGCCGTACCCCTGTTTTTCCCAGGGTCCAGAGAACAGCGAGAACCAAGTCCCTGAGCATGGGGGATTGGCTGAGTGGCTTATCTTCCTGATCCGTTTGTGTTGAGGCCCACTCTGAGAAGTTCTCTGTGTCCTGCAAAGCGCGTATAATGATGCGGATCGATTCGTCTAAGTTGGGGTGTTTCTTCAGGATAGGGAATTTGCCCTTATGCAATACTGGCCCAACAAAGGCCACCAGGTCACGAACCCGGGCTCTTGCCATAACATCAGTACAATTGCTGATGATTAGGCCGCACACCTTGTCTAGGTTGGCTAAAACTTCCTCAGGGCTTTGTTCCTGTCTCAGCAGAACGCACTTAACATTGGAAGCTGGCCTCCTCTCCCGTTTCATCATGAACTGAAGCATGGCATGACTTCCGAGCTGAGATCCGACGTCATAGCCGGTCGTCTCGTAGTATGGCTCATGTGTACCGGGTTCTTTGAGGAACTCGGCCATATCGCCACGGCGCGTTATGTCGGCCTCTAAGTTAGCGTAGGGGCAGGAAGGGTTCTCACGGGCTGGGCCAACCGGATAGAACTGGCAAAGCGTTTGGGCGTATGACGTTGCGTTCGACGCTTGGTGTTCCGCACATGCTGTGTAGTCGGCTTGTGCTGCCATGCTTGCAGAGGGTCCTAGCGCAAGGTTGGACGCAGAAGGCTGGCCGATCCTGATTCTAGTGTCGAGATCAACGGGTTGTCCGAGACCTGTGTCCGCAGCAGGAAGTCCGTCAGCACTCCAATGCCACATAGGAAACAGTTGCTCCGGGTTATCCTTCACTGGTTGTAGGACACCACCGCCGATTTCAGCGGCATTGACCGTGAAGTGCTCAGCTCCACCCCGGCTGATGCATCTTCCGACCTCTAATTCCCCTGGACCCCACAGCAATAGCACTTCGCGAATTGAGGACACCAAATCGAATGTCTCACTGTTATCGACTGAATCGACTCCAAACACGAGTACTTTATGCCTGAGCATGTTGCCAAAGCAAGTCAGGGTACATGGACCAGCGGAAATTCGACTATCGTGCAGCATGGTAGATCCTTGTAGCGTGAACAATTCCACGTCTTCCTCTAGGAATGAAAAGCTGAAATCGGAGCATGATCCGCGGATCCCAGACTGAAGAGCAAGGCAGAGACCTTGAATCGCAAGACTAGAGAAGTCCAGTATACGAATCAGCGATGTCTCTGCTTCCCAATCATGATAAATATCGAAGGCTCGCAAGATAGGGTCTAGGGAATTTGTAAGCCGTGTCAGCCCGAGTACCTCGGGTGGTCGAAAGTAGGAGATGAGCAAATGCGCTCCCGCAGTGATACCGCCCATGATAGCCAATAGTGCAGTTACTGGCGCCACGGCCATCGCACCCATGGCCATCGCACCCCCGGCCATCGCACCCACGGCCATCGCACCCCCGGCCATCGCACCCCTGGCCATCGCACCCCTAGCCACCGCACCCGCTATCGCACCCCTGGCC
>QJNZ01001290.1:0-19174 GCA_004155055.1 Monosporascus sp. CRB-8-3 | reverse complement strand
GTTATTTTACTTTTTATTTAACCCGATTAAGAAATCCTTAATTTTAAGTTTTTAAAGTTAAAGTTCGAAATTTTAAACTAATTAAAGCTTTTAGTTAATAGGAAATTTCCGAAATAATAGTTTGATAATATTTACGTTATTATACGTATATCGAATATAATTAACTTAAATTTTAAAGTTAATTTATTATAATTAAAACGAAGAAAAAGTAATATATATAATCTCGTTAATAAACGTTTTATAATATATATAAAGAAAGAATTAAGCGTTTTATATAGCTGGTTTTTCCGCCGTATAATAATTAAAGCTAGAAAGCTAATTATATGTCGCGAGTTTATTTATAAAGGTATTTTTAAAAATTTACGTTATTTTTTATATAGCAATTTTAATATTAACGTTGTTTTCGAACTTATATTATTATTTAAGTTTTCGTTTTTTTAAACGCTATATATTATTTTAACCTTTAAAAGAAAGTTACCGTTATTACGTAAGTTATTTCCTTTAGTATATAGTTTTTTTTAAGCAAACGTAGCTTTTTCGGGATATTTAAATTACGGCAATTACGGCAGGGTATATTATTATTTTATAATACGCCGTAGTTAGCAGTTAAAGTTAACGCTTTTCCTCGTATTAATTCGCTTAGTTAAGGTATTATTATAACGGTTTCCCGGGCGAATTTACTTTTATAACTTTATTATCGCGGAAATAAATAATGCAAGGTCGTTAGGTTCAAGCCGTATTATCTATGCTAAGCTAAAGATACGAAGTAATTATACTAATAATTAATACGATAAATATTTTACCTAATATCTTCGAATACGGTAATTATTAATAATTTTTACGGTAATAATAAATTATACGTTTCGGTTACGAAAAACCTTATCCCGAAATTAACCGTTAAGTTCCCGTAAATACGTAATTTCTCGATTAATATCAGTTAAAAAACTTACTTACGTAATACCGACAAACTTTAACCCTAATAAACCTTATACCCTTTAGCTAGTTCGACAAACGGAATTTCCTAAAATATAAACAATAACTTAAAAAATATTAAATTTTTCGCAATAAATCTTAAATCCGTATAAAATAACTACTTTATAACCTTTTACTAATTCCATAACTTTAACTTTAATTAATCCTATAATTTTTCGAATCCTTATTAATTAAAATAATTAAAATATACCTGGCAATTTTTATTACAAAATACCGGTATTCCGTAACTATAAAATCTTTACGGAAAACGTTTTTCTTAAAGTCCTTAAATTTAATAAAATTCTGGGACAAATTAAAAATATCGATACTTCCGTTAATCCAACCGACCTTTCCCAAAAAATCGGATTTTACTTTTAATTTTCGGATACGATTTGATTTATATAAACAAAAATAATTAAAAATTGGATAACCTTATAGCGAAAAATATCGACCGTATAGAAAAATTATTAGGAAAATTAAATATAAACGGCAAAAGGCTTAAAAACTTCGAAATTTAACTTTTGGCTCGATATAAGGAAAACTACGAACAATAGTTTGTCCGGCTGTTCCGGATTGCGAAAACCGTCTAGAATTCGGTTAAGAATGGTCGTCGATAGGGGCTTGCATGACAGGGCAGTCTATAAGAAGGTTAGGGCTTAGTAAAGCTTAGCAACCGATACCACAATCTATCCATTTGTTCAATTTTGCGGAAACAAATAATAAAATATTTTTTTATATTACCAATTAGGATAATAAGGGTTATAGACGCTAATTTCGAATATTATTAAGCTTTTACGTAATTATTATTATATAATAAAGGCTATAAGTATATAAATTTTAAGAATTAAAATTTTTTATACTGTTAGATTAAAGATGGAACGTATTATTACCTTGTAATATTTTATAATACCGCAAAATAAATTACCGATATTATTTATAAGTAAGTTATATTTTATATACTTCTCCGTTAGTTATATATAAAGTTAAAGTATTTACGAAATACGCGATTAACGAAAAAAGCGAGTTTCGAGTTTGTTAAAAAATGGATAGATTTAAGATATTTTATTAGTTAAAACCTTAAACCTTTAAAACGGCGTAACGAAAGTTACGGAAATAATAATATAAATATTATTTATAGTTATATCGGAAAAGATATATTAAATCTATTTATAAAAGCGATTAATAGTTAATAAAATTCAGATACATTATATATTTTAAAGGGATTAATTTATAATGTAATCGTTTTATTCGTTAACGAATTGTTCGAATTTAAATACGTATAATAGTTAGTTTTAATTATTATTAATATTATAGTTTTTAATTTATAGTTAACTTATTAATTTTCCGATTTAAAGTTTTTTACTGCCGATATTTAACGATATTAATAATCGTAATATATTTTAAGAAATTTTTAAAACGTTCGTTATTAAGTAAGGTTAGGTTATAGGCCTAATAATGCCGTTATATTAAGTTTTTCGTAATATTTTTATTTAATAAATTCGTAATTTTTTTTAAAAAAAATGGTACGAATTTAAAAGGATTAAATGGGATATATATACGCTATTTAAACTAACGTTAAAATCGACCTTTAAGTATATAATGAATTTAAAAAACGTTTTTAAAAGTAAAAAGAAAACGGTTAATTCGTAAGTTAATAAGTTAAAATTGTTTTTTTATACGAAAAGATAATATAAAATATTATTAATTTTATCCGTATATATTGTTAATTGTTAAAAGTTACTAAATCTTTATATAAATTAATAATTTTTAATAGTTAGCGATATATATAGATAAGATTAATAATATTTTATATTATTTAGTTACTTGTTTTATAGAATATTAATAACATAAAATAGTTTTTATTTATACGTATTAGCTTATATTAAAATGCGTTAATTTATATAGAATTTCGAACGTTTTTTATAATTAATAATATATTTAAATAAAAATTATTTTATTTTATTATTATTTTTCAAATGTTATTAACTATTTAGGTTTTTTAATTAATTAATAAATTAGCTGTTATAAGACCGCTTTTTATTATTATTTTAAATTTTACCCGATAAGATAATTTTTCGTTATTTTAAATTAAAACCGTACTCTTATTACCGTTATATAATTACGTCGAAGACCTTAATATTAATTTAAACGAAGAGGGAATGGATAAACGAACGGCGTAAGTAGAAAGGATTTTATATATGGAAAAGAAGGATAGTTAAAGTTATATATAAATATATTAATATCCGTTTCCTTAAATAGATTTTGTAATAATAACGTTATTTTCGTTAGTTAGTTATTTAGTTAAATTATAATTTGCGAAAGTTTTTTTAAAGTATCTTTATATATTATATTTATTACGTATTATTTTTTTTTTAATATTTTCGTTTAAAAACGTAGTAAAGGTTTTTTATTTGCGAATTTTCCGTTACGTTATTTATAATAATAGCGGGTATATTTTTTCAAGTTTCCGAAAAAGGTTTTATTAAGGTTATAATTAAGCGAATATAGTAATAAATATTAAATTTTAATTTCTTAAATTTTTTTACATTATATATATTTTAAGTTTATAATAAAATATAACGTTATTTATTATTAATACGAAACGTAATTTTAGAAATAAGTTTATATAAGGTATAATACGGTATTTTAATTAGTTAGCAAAGTTTTTACAATTTGTTAATCCTTAATATACGAAATTATGAATTAAGTTATTAATTATAAGTACGAGAAGTATATTATATCGGTTATTACGTTTAAAAAGTTTTTTTTTAATATAATGTTTTAACGTTTAATTTTAACGTCGATTGTTATTACGTTAATTAATTTCGGATTTATTAACGAAAAGGAATACATTAAACGTATATAAAGCCGTTTTATATCGGTATTACGCGTATTAATTAAAATTAACTTACGATAGCTTAGTTTTTAACTCTTTTCGTAATTAATTAACTTTTTATAAATATTAATATATCGTATTTGAAAATACATATATATCGTAATATTCGGTAAGAAATTAATATATTTCGTTAAAATATATATCGTTATCGTAAGTTAATTAAAGTTTTAATTTTGTTATAGTAATTATAATTAATTATTAATTTGAATAATTTAAAAATATAATCGTAAAACGCCGTTTAGTTTATAATTAACACCCCGTATAAAAAACATTCTGATCGTATAATATTAAGTTTGATATCGTTAAATAGTTCGATTATTAAAATTAAAACGTTAAGCGAATCTTTTATTCGTAAAATTACTTCTAGCGATTATAATTAAAAAGTTGGTTTTTTATGATGGCGTTAAGCGGCGGCTGTATTTTGTTTTAAGATTATAACTAAAAAGCAACGGTTTAATTACGTAGAAATATCGTAAATTAAAGGAATTACTTATTTACAAGGGTTTTAAGGGGTTGTTATTAAATTATTCCAACTGTTACGGCTATTAAGGGGCGTTGGCGCGTTATATATATAAAAAATGTATATTACCAAGCTAACTTATAAGGCGCAATACTTCAATTTAAATCGACAGTACGTTTCGCACCCCCTGCTAACTAACACACCCACTTAACGCCTTAAAGCATCTACCGCGTTAATCGTCACGTCTTATTACTTCCTAAAGCTACAGCTTTCCATTTCACCTCTCCTCCGGCAGTTAAATCCTTCTAATTAGCCAATTCTTCCCTTAAAATTACTCGTAAGATATTCCTCTACCGATTAAAGGTTTCCGTAACATTTACTAATCCTAATTACTTTTTTAAAGTACCAAAAAGGTTGTATAATTAAATTTTAATTTATTAATTAATATATTATTCGTAAGTTATACTAAACCTATTATATATCTAACCAAAGGTATAAGGAATATCCGAAAGAGGTTTTAATTTGCAGATAACAACAATATAAGAAATAATTTAAGGGTTTATTCGTTAAGGAGGTTTGCGGAGTCTTCCTATAGCAGGGAATACCTATTCTCTGAATATAGGCTTAGATTGATAGCTAAGGAGCGAAACTAAAAGAGTAACTATTTACGTAGGAAGCCCGCGGCCTTTTATAAGTCCCTTTCTTTCCTGGCCTTAGTAGAGTCTCCGTAGCTTCTCTAGGGTGTCTCCATTATATCTCTGTCTAGGAATCCGGAGGTTTCCTCCGGAAAAGTCGGTCCACCTTTAATAGGGGTAGCAAAAGGGCTACGCATCTTTCTATATCCTTTTATATATTTCTATTATTTACCCTTTAATTAATAATAGAAAATATGAATTAATAATTAGATAATCTGCTTAATAATACGATTAGTTACGTATATATAAAGTTCAACATCCCTAAGGCTGTTACTAAAGTTTCATAGCTTGAATAATTATTAATAGACACACTTAATACTTCCTACTTTCCAATCCGGATCCTACCCTGTACGTTTTCACATATAAATCCTTCCAGGGTAGCATCTACTTCTTCCTACAGGGTAGGATCGACACTGTCGCATCTACAATTCCTACACTCTGTCTGGTCTCAGTCGTAACGACAGAGACCGTTCTTAGTTTAAGAGTTTAGCCGTTTAAGTCCCGGACTTCTTGGGCTTCCTCCTCGGTCGGGTAGAAACCCTTTAACTTATAATATAAACCTTTTAAGTTAACTTTAATACGAAACTTTACAAAGTTTTTCTTTAAAGATTTACTATTTTTGTAATAGTCCTACTTTTTACACCTACTACTACCTGTTATACCGCCGTTACTTAATAATAATAATAATAATAATAATAATAATAACGTTAATATCTATAATATTATCGGTATTTATCGCGCCGTTTATAATAATTAAAATAGTAATAATTTTAATTATTATAATTATCTCGAACTTTAAATAATATTTATAAAAATTCGTTATTTATTATTTTAAATATATATTAAATTATTTAGAATTAAAATTAAACGTATTGATATTTATTTTAATTATAATTAATATAATTAATATTTAGTAATTATTATTATATATTTAAATATAATACTTTAAAGAAAATTATATAAGGTTGTTAGGTTTAAGCCGTATTATTTAAGCGGAACTAAAGATATAAAATAATTATACCAATAATTAATACGATAAATATTATACTTAATATTTTCGAATACGGTAATTATTAATAATTTTTACAGTAACGATAAATTATACCTTAATTACGAAAAACCTTATCCCGAAACCGATTATTACGTAATGCTAATAAGTTTCGACCTTAATAAATTTTATATTTTTTAATTAGTTTGGCAAGGGGAATCTTAGATAATAACTTAAAAGATGTTAAGCTTTTTACGGTAAACCTTAAGTTCGTATAAGATGGCTTTACGACCTTTTGCCAGTCTTACGATTAAAAATATTAGATATTAACGAGGAAAAAGGGTTAGGAACTCCAGATTAGTTATTTTCTTTAACCTTAATTAATTTTAGGGCTTTTTAAACCCTTATTAATTAAGATAACCAAAACATACCGGCTAAATGCGAATATAAATTCCCAGTATTCCGTATTTCCGGAATTTTAACGGAAACGGTTTCGATTAAATTATCCGATTTAAATAAAATAATCGGCCGAATAAAATATATCGATATTTTTATCGATATTAATAACTTTTCCGAAAAAAATCGGATTTTATATTTAATTTTTAAATACGATTTAATTTAAAACGGTAAAAATAATCGATTTTTACGTAAATTTATATTAAAAAATATCCGGCTTATAAAAAGATTACTGGCAAAATTGGAGGATAGCAATAACGAGCTTAAGAACGTCGAAATTCAACTTTTAAATCGATATAAGGAAAATTACGAACGATAATTTATCCGGCTGTTCCGGATTACGAAAACCGTTTAGAATTCCGTTAAAAATAGTCGTCGATAGGGGTTATAAAAAGGTTAAGGTTTAATAAAACTTAGTAACCGATAATATAATCTTTTTATTTATTTAATTTAATTTCACGGTTACGTTTTCTTAAAGGAGAATTAAAGAACTTATAATAATATAATTAAAGTTTAGTATAAGTTTTATTATTAAAGTATTTTTAATAAATTAATTAAATAAAAAGTATTTTATAAATTTTTTTAAAAAGATTAAATATAAATTAACGGGTATATTAAATATATATAAGGTAAAAATAAGTTTATTATAGAAAAAAAATAAAAGGTTTATTATCAATATTGTAAATTCTTTTTATATAAAAAGTATAATTTTTACCGGTCTTTTTTAAATCGTTAAATAAAGTTTTAAGTATTACTATAACGTACTATACAAGCTTGCGAACTAAACAAGTTCGCGAGCCGTTTTTATTAACATCTTAATTACCTAATTTTAATTGTTAATTTTTTAATATTTATAATATAAAACGTCTTATAAAAAAATCTAGAATAAATTTAGCCATTTAGGTTAAAAGACGAAACCCAAAGTTTAGTTTTAAAAAGTTACATTTTATATATAACGTCCCCAAATCTATTTTGAAAACCTGATATCACGGTCGATACGTCCGAGCCGATATTATTGCCTATTTGCGAAAATTAACGCCGACCGAAAAGAAATTTATTATCGAACGAATCCTTAATTTAAATACGTAAGCGTTTTTTATCCGGCGTTAATACGTTAAAAATATAGCGAATTTGTTATTCGCGTAACGTATTACGGGACGTATCGGGGTTAATTAAATATCTAACTTTGTTAAACGGCAAAAAAAACTTAAAACGCGTTTAAATCGAAAAATTAATTATTAAAAGGTATTATACAAAAATCCAGAGATATTTCGTAAATAATTCGAATTTATTCGGATTACTATCGCAAAATACGGCATTACAAAAAAGGATATTTACAATTTCGACGAAACTGGATTTTTGATAGGGTTTTTTATAATAACGGGCATAATAATTACTAATGCCGAAAAACGTAAAAAATTTAAATAAACTTAATAAGGGAATAAAGAATAGGTTATAATTATTTAAGTTATTAATTTTTAAAATTAGATTATACCGTTATTTATTATTATAATAAAGAAAAATTACCTTAAATTTTAATTCCGTAATAATTTATTACTAGTAATTACTTAAAAAATCGTATTAAGTAATAATAACTAAATAACGAACGAATTAGATTTAAAATAAATCCAACATTTCGATTAATATATTTAAACGCGTACGAAAAAATTAAAATATTTCTTTATCTTCGACAGCTACGAAAGCCATTATTCGATAAAATTCGAAAAATATTATGCTAATTACGATATTATTACATTTTACATACCCGCGTATTTTTTATATAAGTTTTAACCTTTTAACGTATCTTATTTTTCTTTTTTAAAACGCGTTTATTCGTTATATATTAAAAATTTAATACGATATTATTATACCTATATCGCCAAAAAAGATTTTCTTACCGGCTTTTACGATGCGTTTAAAGTTATTATAACGTCCGATAATATTAAATCCGGATTTGCAAAAATTAATTTCGTTTTATTCGATCTTAATACCGTTTTTTCCGAACTTAAAATTTTTCCAGTTATACTTACGCCAACCGTCTCCTTATTAACCTCCGCCGGTTTTATTCGTTCCCCGTTTACGAAAACTTTTAAAAATATTAAAAAAGTAATAAAATAAGGACGTTATTTGCAAAAAAAAATTAAAAATTACCAGGGTAGCTTACCGATAAGAATCGTTAAATCGGCGAATCTTTTAACAAAAAGTAATTTGTTATTTTTATACAAAGTTACTTTTTTTCGAAAAAAAGTTACTTAATTACGCGAAACGAATTATATCTTAAATAAACGTTAAAAGATTAAAAACAAACGTTTTCAAAAAGAAGGGATACTTATTATATAAAAAAAATAAGCTTTCCTGGCCGAAAAAGAAAAAAATGGTGAAAAAATGCAGTTAATATCTGCTAAAGGTAATTATCGTAAAAGGGTTAAAACGAAAGAACGGAAATGTGGCGTTTACGGCAAGCCCGGATATAATACGCATACTTGTAAAAAAACTATAAAGATATTTAGCGAAAAAAAATCCGATTAATTTTAATTAATTTAATATATTATAATTAATAAATTCGAATTTGTTATTAAAAGGTGCCAAAAAACGGCTTGCAAGCTTATTTAACTCGCAAGCTTATGTAATACGTTATATTAATAAATAAATATAAATCTTTCTTCGAAAAATTATACTACTACTAGGGTTATCTTTCGAATTATTATTTAATAATAATAAATGCGATAGAATTATAAATTCGAATTAATCGATAATAAAAAGTTATATTATATATATATTGGTTTTTAATAAAAGCTATATATTACTTTATTTTTATATTTTACCTGTAATAAACCTATTATATACTGATCCGGTAATATAAGCAGTATTTTAAAAAGGGGTTATAATTTACAAGTAATAACAGGGCGAAAAATAATATAAGGATCTATTCGTTAAAGTGATTTACGAACTCTTCCTATAACAGAGAATACCTGTTCTCTCGGTATAGATTTACCTTATCGAGATTAAGCCCTATTTTTAAAGTTAGATCTGTACCTGCTGCGTAGCCGTAGCTAAGACCTTTCGTTAAGTAATTATAAGAGTTAAATGTATTAAGTAAGCCTTTTTTAAAATAGAATCTTAATAAAGAAATCGTTAAGAAAGGGCCTAATAAAAAGTTATAATTTTATCTTTAAATATAATACGTTTAATATAATCTAAAAGAAAATTATTAATAATAATTTTTATAATATATATTAAGTATGCAAGGTCGTTAAGTTCAAGCCGTATTATCCAGGCTGGGCTGAAGACATAAAGTAATTACACCAATAATTAACACGATAGATACTCTAACTAGTATCTTCGAACACGGCAACTATCAATGGTTTTTACGGTGACGATAGATTGTACCTATATATATTATAACGCTTTATTATTTATTAGTTATTATAATTATGATACATAAGACTTAAAATTACTTAAAATAAACCTTAATATATAATTTTACCCTAGTTAATTAAATATTAATAATATAGTAATAATAAATTAAAGTAAATACCTTAATAATTTAAAATTAAGCGTGTATTTTAATTAAATAATTGAAATAGTTTTCTAATTATATAAACGTTTTAAATTTTAAAGCTAATATTATATATACGGCTTATAAGCTTTCGAAAAGTTTACGCTATTAATTTTGTTCATTTTATATTATATACTATATTTTTTAAATAGACTTATATTTTACTTAAAAAATATAATATTAGATATAATCTAGTTTTCGAAGAAGCTAATATTTTGTATAGTTAAAATAAACTTTAAAAATGTTTTAATTATTTAAATCTTATTTTAATAACCGACTTAATTTTTAGTTTAATTATACTTTTAATTGATTTAATTTAAAAATAATAAGTTATTAAATAAATAATATAAGGTTATTAAATTAAAGCTATAGTATTTAAGCTAAGTTAAAGATATTAAATAATTATAGTAATAATTAATATAATAAATATTTTATATAATATATTTTAATACAGTATTTATAAGTAGTTATTACGGTTATAATAAATTATATACCTCGGTTTCGAAAAAGCTTATTCCCAAACCGATTATTACGTAATACCGATAAACTTCGACCTTAATAAACATTATATCTTTTAACTAGTTTAATAAATGGAATTTTTTAAAAAGTAAATAATAACTTAAAAAATATTAAGCTTTTCGCGGTAAACCTTAAGTCCGTATAAATAGCTTTATAACTCTTCGCTAATCTTACGACTAAAAGTATTAGCTATTAACTAGGAAAAAAGGCTAGAAAATTTAAACTAACTACCTTTTTTAACCTTAATCGATTTTACGGTTAAGAAAAAGCACTTAGTACGATAACTAGGTAAAAAATACTTAGTATTAAATTATGTTTTTAAATACTTATTAATTAAAATAACTAAAATATACCCGCTAAATCAGAATATAAAGTTCGAATATTCCGTATCTTTAAAATCTTAACGGAAATAAATTTTATTATATTTTTTAATTTAAATAAAACTAATAACTAAAATAAATATATTAATACCTTTATCGATATTTATAACTTTCTTTTTAAAAAAATAGGGTTGGTTTTTAATTTTCGAATATAATTTAATTTAAAACGGTAAAAATAATTGATTTTTACGTAAACTTATACCAAGAAATATCCGGCTTATAGAAAAATTACTGTCAAAACTGAAAAAATACCGATAACGGGCTTAAAAACGTCGAAGGTTAATTTTTAAATCCATATAAAGAAAGTTACGAATAATAATTTATCCGGCTATTCCGAATTACGAAAACCGTTTTAAATTCCGTTAAGAATAGTCGCCGATAAGGGCATAACTAGGTAATCTAAAATTATCTTAAAGTAAAACGTTTAAAAGAAAATTAAGTTTTAATAAAATCTAATAACCGAAATAGTATAATCTATTAGTTTATTTAATTTAATTATACGGTTACCTCTTTTTTAAAGAGAATTAAATAAATAATATTGTATTTAACTTTTATTTTGGTATTTATAAATATAAAAAAGTTTTATTCGGAAATATTTAAATATATAATTACTAGATAATATAGGTTTATTATTTTTAATTTTAAAAAATATCGAACGATTAATTTTTGCTTTATTATATTAAATTTTATTTTCGAACGGAGGTATAATTTAGTTATAATTATCGGAATAGAAAAGTTTTTAACTTAAATATATTAATATTCGTAGATTTGTTCTTATTTATTTATATATATTAATAAATATATATATTAACTTTTATTATATTAGCGGTTTTATGTAATATAAGTATAAGACGAAAATTCTATATTATAATAATAATTAACCCGAAATCGAGTTTATTATTTTCTCTAACGTATTATATAAGCCAGTCGCGTACGTAAGCGAGTTACTCGTTTTATAAAGCTAGTGCTTTAATTGGCCCGAAATCACGTATATTAGAAGATATATCTAATTAAAGAGATATAAGCGACTTACTTATATAAGCGATTCCCTTATATAATACGATATATTTAAAGGTTAACATTTATATTAACGTACCACATAAGCTCGCGAGCTATATAAGCTTGCAAGCCGTTTTTTGGCACCTTATAACAACTAATCCAAATAACTTAACCATAACATATCCATTTGGTTCAAATCGACCGTATTCTTTGTCGCCGACCGTATATATAGCTCTTTACTAAATGTACGTATTATATAAGGCTTGTTGCGGACATATATTACCATTCCCCTTATACCAATCCGTATGCGACCGACGATTTATAACAGCTATTAACAACAATTTTTTACCGCCATTTTTTTGCCGGCCAAAAAAAACTTGTTTATCGTATATAATAAATATTTTTATTAATTGGAATTCTTTATTTTAATACGTAAGGTCGAATTATTGTTCCGATAAGTTTTATAATACCACAATACGCGTCCCGACGCGTCCTGTCAGATATAGGGGATGTTAGTTATGTTGTTATATTAGGCTAAGTTGCGTGTATTTCTTATACGCGTACAGCTTTTTTGTAACCTAGTAACGGAACATATATCTTCCGATTAGAGGGATTTTTTCCGTATATAAGGTGCGTTTAATACCCCCTACTAGCTAACATACCCCCTTAACGCCTTAAAGTATTTATAGCGTTAATCGTTATATATTATCACTTCCTAAAGCCATAGCTTTCCATTCAACCTTTCCTTTAGCGATTAATTTTTCCTAATTAATTAATTCCTTTTCTGAAATTACTTGTAAGGTGTTTTTCCGCCGTTCGAAGGCTTCCGTAATATTTATTAGTCCTAATTACTTTTTAAAGTGCTTAAACGGTTCGCGTAATAAGGTTTTAATTAATCCATTAACTAGTATGTCGCCTGTAAACGTATAGTCCATTTTAATTAAATCCTTTTTTGCAGTTTTTCGTAACCAATAATTATATATATTTACGTGTTACAGCTTCGTTTATAACAGGGCAATATTAGCGTTAATAAGCCGTATCGTCTATTAATTGTTATATTATATATTTAGCGGTCTAGCATTTAAGGTAACTCCCAGCTTTTTAATTAGTCGAAAATTAAATAAGGTTTTTTTTACAGCTTATATAAAAGATAATAACTCCGTTTTTATTATAAAAGTAATTATTATATTTTGCTTATTCGCCCGTTATTTTATTACTTTTTTAAATAGCTTTATAACATAAATTTAAAAACTTTTTCGATTAATCGTATTATCCGTAAGAAAGGCGTTATTTTAAGTATTTAACGAATTTTCGCCTCCGAATTATAACGCTAACATTTTGGTCCCGATCAGGTATAATATAACTCGATTAACAGCTTTATAATATACGTCGCTAAAGTTTAAGTTAAAACGGGCGAATCGGGATACGGCAAAGGATATATCGGGTTACGTATTAATTATTATATAAAGAATAAAACCGATTTTTTTTTAATATCTATTAACAAAGTTTAAATAAATTAAATCAGGATTCGACAATAATTTAACGTTAATTATGGGCATTTTTAAGAAGTTATTTAAACTTTTTTTAAAGATTAAGTTAATTAGTTTATTTATAAAGTCGGATTAAGATAACTAGATTTTTCTGTTAAATTTATTTCTAATTATTTCGATATTAAGGAATTACTGTAAATTTTTACCCCCTATAAGGGTATACCGTTTTCGAATTTGTTAAATTAACTAATTAATAAAGTTTTAATTTTTTTTACGATATGCTGTTATAATATCGTTTACGAAAAAAAAAAATAAGTACCTTTTAACGAATAAAATAATAAGGTTTATAAAAAACAGGGTTAAATCTTAATCTTTTAAGCGTTCCGGTAAAGTTTTTCTGTTATAATAATAGCGATTTTTTTAAGCCGTATAAAACTTTTTTAATTAAGAAAGTTTTGTTACGTTACGGGTATCCTAAAAATATTTTTATATATACTTTATAAGGTAACTAAACGTTAACGAAAGCGTTAATAGTATTATATTGTTTTAACTTTAAATCGAATTTAACCGTAATAGCGATTAAGGTTTTAAATAACCTTTTAGCTAAAGTAAATACGTATATATTATTATAAGCGTTTTTTAGCTATTAATTACTTTATATAATAAAACGTATTTTATATTTTTGCAACTAATTATACTTATTAAACTTGTAAACGTATACTTACATACACCTTAGGACCTATTTCCCTTTAATAAAAAATTAATTAACGACTTCCTAAAATCGCATCTTTTTATAATTTTGCAAATAAACCTTTTCGGCTTTACGAAATATTTCCCTTAAAAGGTATATATTTAGCTTTTTATAGCTTTATAGCGGTAATAATAGGTTACGTTTATATATCCGGTTTCGTAATTTAAGGATTTTATATATTTTCGTATCAAAATTTTTCCGATTAAAATAACGCGTATTTCGGGTAATTAACTTCCCTAAATTTCCGCAACTTACCGGCCGATTATCGATCGTATTAACAAAATAAGTTATTCGTTTTACGTTAAACGCGGCTTCCTATATTCTATAATCGTACCGATAATTATTTTTTCGATACAGAATATATAAAAAGCTTACGTTTACAACCCGTAAAATACTTTCGTTTTTTACCGTTACCTTAGGTTAAATAACGTAACAAAAACTTAAAGCTATTTTTATTATTTCCGTCGGCGCAATAATCGTAATAGTTATTAAAATAAACGTTAGTAAAGGTAATTATCTAAGGAATGGAAATAATTCGAATATAACAGTTATATAAAGGTGATTAATCCTATACGAATAGGTTTGTTTTTCCTTATTCCGTACGTTTTATACGTTTATATTACTTTGGAACCATTTTTCCTGTTTAACCGGTAATTAAATTATTCCGTTTAAATTTTTATCTTTTTTTTATATTTATATATTTAGGTAACTTAGGCCTTAATCAGGTATTTCTACTTGTTATAGTAACTTTTATAACTTTTTTTCTGTAATATACAAAAGATCGTTTTTTAGGTCTTTAATATTACTTAAAAAGGTGGCCTTTTTGTTAAATTATACGTTTCGAATAACAATAACCTTATTAATTAACGGGTTCCAGATCTTGTAGATATTTATAAATCGATAACCGATTAAAAAACCGATCCAGGCTTTAAAATTTAGCTTTTAAAGTTTTTGTTTTTTTTTTATAACGGTAATTATTATAATGTAAGCTATATAGCCGTATATTCGTAAGTAAGCTTATTAAAGCATCCGATTAAGCACTGTAATACCGTTTTTATATACCAGGTAAATATAGTAAACCTCGTATAGGTATTACTAAAAAAGTGCGTATTTAAAGGTACGGTTATATAGATATACTGTTACTTTAAAGATATATACAATTAAGAATAAGGGTAACTTAACGCCATTTCGTATTACAGTCGTTTTCTCCTTAATTATACCCTTTAAACGCTTTGCACCCCCGTTTTAAGCCTGGGTATACGGTATTAAAAACTTAAGTCTGATACTAAAAGGAGGCGATTATAGTATATCTCGAAATTAATAATTTTTCAAAATCTTATTATCGTATTCGATTACCTATAAAAAGACCTTGTTCTGGTTTTTTAAGATTTTTAAAAGATGTTCGAACGTTATAATTAATATATTTTACTTTCGGTTTTTAAGATAAATATCCTAAATAAAGCCTAAGTACCTATCGGTGGCGAACATAACGTATCTATATCTTTTAAGGTTTTTTTCGAAATCCGTAAAATCGATAGCGATTTACTGTTTTAATCGGAAAACTTTTTCCCTTGGCTTTCGGCGTATTTACCTCTTAGCTTTCGCCTTACTATATATTTAGCATTCAATTATTATAAAACCCTTTAAGCGCACTCCCTTTATATAAAACTATAACTAAGCGATTATTTCGAACCCAGGATATCTTAATCTTAGGTGCCAAATAATACCGTTACCGATTTATAATGGTCTTATTATATATAAATTAACGTTTCGTTTATAAAATACGAAGGTTATATAAATAACTATTACGTTAATATTTTCGATAACAAATTAATTAAACTTATTTCTTAACGTAACAATTACTTAATTATACTTATTTCGAATAAAGTTGTTAATTTTTCGGTTATCTTATTAATATTTTTTTTTTTCGGAATTACCGGAAAAATACTAGGTTATATACGAAATTTTTGCAATAAATTACGTTATACAAACGTAACGTTTTTAGGCCCTTAAGGTTTTAAAGTAATATATTTATTTTTCCGTATTCTTTAATCGGAATAAAGCTGTTCCTTACGTATATTCCGTCGCCTTAAATCGTTATTTTATAATTTAGAAATCTATTAATAAAATTAAAGATATATATCGTAAATCTTAAGTTTAAAATAAACGAATTTTTTAAAAGGTAAAACGCGGCATTTACCGTATTACGTTAATTAAAGATTAAAAAGTACGCCAGAACCCGTTTTACTCCCTTTAAGAGTTAATTTATTTCCTAGGTAATTATCTTTTTTATAATTTTCGATAAACGATTAATTTTTTTCTTTAAGGATTAATCGGAAATAATTCGGTCCTAAATTAACGTTAAAATTGTTTTACTAAGTTTAAACTTTACCGGAATTTTGTTAAGGAATGCGTAAAAGTATTAAGGTAACGTATATAAAAGGTTTAAGTACGTTTTATACCGAATCCCTTATACGTTTAACTTTTAGCGTTTTCGCTTATTATTGTTATTATTTCGGTTTACTTAAGAACCTTTATAACCGCTTCGTTTCGGCTTACGCCTTAAGGTCCTCCTTTACGGTTAAAAATTATCCTTGGCCTTTTTTTAATTAGAATTATCTTAATTAAAAAAATCTACGGGTATCCTGTAAAACGTCGGAAACGTTATTTTAATATTTTTCGATATAAGTTATAAATAGGTTATAGTTTAATAATTTAAAAAGTTAACCGTTATTTCCTAATAGTTAATCGTACCGTTATTAATTTTAACTTTTTTTATTATTTAAAACGTAATTATCCAAATTTTTATAATAGGAACTAATACTATATATAAATCGTTAACCTATACGATCGTCGTTTTCGTTTTTAAGATTTTATGCTGCTATTTTTAAGTTATAACTTTTTATTACTTTATAATTTATTCGTTTAATTTCTTTACCGATTTTAAGGTTTACTTTAATTTTTCGCGGTATTTTCGTTAGGTATTAATCAGGAACTTATTATTATATACCTTATCGGATTTAGCCAATTTAGCGTACTATTTCCGTAAGTTTTTTCCTAGAAGAAAAATTATCTTCTTAATTATTGGAAATATTAACTTTAAAACTTATTTTATAAGGTTATTATTATTTTTTCGGAAAATATCGTATTTACGATTTTTATAAATATATGCTATAAAGTCCTAATTATAAGTTTATTTACCTTCGGTCATTATTTTAAAAGTATTTGTTAAGTAATTAATATAATCGATTTTTTCGTAAGTTTTTCCGGAAAATATAAATATAATTAAAAAATTACTTAAGGTATTAATTCGTATCGTATAACGGATTCGTCGTTTCGGATATAAAGTTATATCAGGTTTTATTAATTTAATAAGTTACGGAAATAATTAATTAAGATCGATATAATCCCATATATTAAAGGCGTACGTTTTAGCCTGGAATTCACCTTTAAAACGGTCCTAATCCTTAGGTCCGTTATAAATGACGGAAGACGTTGACGATACCGTTATTATTGCAATTGATGAAATATACGAATAATTATTACTGATATATAGCTTATATCGTTTCAGTAATAGTTGATCAATTGATAATAACGCGAATTAAGCGAATAAAACTTTTAATTGTTAGATATAAGGGATGTCAGTTATGTTATTGTATTAGGCTAAGTTACGTATGTTTCTCGTACGCGTACAGCTTTTCTGTAGCCTAGTAACGGAACATATATCTTCCGATCAGAGGGATCCTTTCCGTATATGGGGTGCGTTTAGCACCCCCTGCTAGCTGACACGTCCCATAATAAGCCCTATAGCCTTACCCCGCAGCCTTATAACGCGCCTTTTAACGCGTTTTCCAGCCGACGTATTTTGTAAATATCTTTTACGTATTAAAGCCGTATTAAAAGTGTTTACGTATATGGGTTGGGAATTCGGTCGGTAATCGTTTTTTTATCGGTCGACTTTAATACTTTCGAAATAGGGGTAATATTAACCTAGACGCGTTCGGGATTAATTGGTCGTATACGGATTAGCAAAAGGGGAATAGCAATATACGTCCGTAATAAACCTTATATAATACGTGCATTTAATAAAGAGCTATATATACAATCGGCGACAAAGAATACGGTTGATTTAAATCAAATGGATATGTTATGGTTGAGTTATTTAAATTAGTTGTTGTAAGGTGCCAAAAAACGGCTCGCGAGCTTGTATAACTCGCGAGCTTATATAATACGTTAAGCGTATTTAATTTTTTTAATAATAAATACTGTTAAATTAATAAATAATAACTTTATAATTTAATTAAGTAATTTACATCGTATTATTAATATTTCTAATTTTATTAATAGTAAAACGAAAATTATAAATATTTCTAATATAAATTAAATAATATATTAGAAAATATCGAAA
Organism: Monosporascus sp. CRB-8-3; assembly: GCA_004155055.1. NCBI lineage: Eukaryota > Fungi > Ascomycota > Sordariomycetes > Xylariales > Monosporascus > Monosporascus sp. CRB-8-3. The sequence goes on along the minus strand of QJNZ01001290.1, from coordinate 601 downwards.
GGTTTTTAATAAAAGATTTATACTAATAATTTAGTAGAACGGTTTATAATTATAAGAATATATACTATTAAGTATGTAGTTATATAGCTGATTTATCTACTATATATATTACATTAACTTCTATAAGATAATAGGTTACTATAAGCTAAAATAAGGTGATCACCGATTAATCTCAAAGCAGATTCTAAAAAAATAAATGTATTAAATTACTTCTATCTGGTATCTTTTACTAGTTGCTAAATAATATATTTATATAAGTAAGTAAGTCGGCGGCTAATCGGTTACCAGCCGTAACCCTGTAAACTTTATATTCTTATAATTATTACTCCTTTTTAAACTATTAATCCTTAATAATATTATTATTAATTTAACCTAATATAATTATAAATTTCATTACGTATATTTATTAAAAATTCTCCGTTTATAAATACGTAAATTATATTATATTATAAATAATTATTATAATACTTAATACGTATCTTATTAAGTAATTTATTATATTCCGGTCGGTTTCCTATTTCGATCCGTTTTCTAATCCCGTTTTATTTACTTTCTTCCTTTTTTTTTCGCACTTTTATATCCGTTTTTTTTTTTTTACGTA
>QJNZ01001289.1:0-19182 GCA_004155055.1 Monosporascus sp. CRB-8-3 | reverse complement strand
GGGAAAAAATGGGAAGAAATTGGTGATTTTGGTGGCAGCGCACCAAACGGACCCCCTGTTCGCACAACTACAACTCAGGCCTCGCTCGCTTGTTACGGGAACACGCACTCTGATTGGCTGAAAAAAAAGTAGTACATGAGCTACAAGCGAGCGAGGCCTGAGCTAGCTGAGGTAAGCTACGGAGTCCCTAGCAGCAAACCTTCTTCCCGGCATACGTAAAGCCTTTCAGGACCAAACTACGCAACTAAAAGTAATACAAAACGAAAAAGAAAACAAAAAATGCCTGGCCGATTTACGTACGACCGACCCCCGCGGCGACAAAAAGCGCATCGAGGATACGAAAAAGGAGCTATTTCGGGATTCGTTAAACTGGATCCTCGGCCACAAGGACTTCCAGCGATAGCGCGATAATAACGAGGCTCGGCTGCTATGGATCAAGGGCAACCCGGGAAAGGGAAAGACGATGCTTTTGATTGCCATTATCAATGAGCTGGAGCGACAGTTAAAGGAGTTGAAGCAATTACACCAACAATCGGCTATAGACACGACGGCCCTTTCCTACTTTTTCTGCCAAGGGACCAACTTAAACCTTAACAACGCCACGGCCGTGCTAAGGGGCCTGGTTTACCTTTTCGGTGCCCAAAACCCCCGACTCGCCTCGCACCTGCGTAAAAGCTATGATACTGCCCGCTCCAAACTCTTCGAGGACGCAAATGCCTTCTTCTCTCTGTCAGAGGTATTGGAGGGTATGCTGCGTGACGCAGCCCTGACGAGGATATATATCCTGGTCGACGCGCTCGACGAATGTGAGACCGACCTTCAACGATTGCTGAAGTTTATCGTTCACAACACGTCTGCATCGCCTCACGTCAAGTGGATCGTTTTTAGCCGCAACCGGCGCGAAATTAAAGAGCCCTTAGAGCTCTCAGAACATAAAGTCAGACTCCACCTTGAGCTGAATCGCGAGGTTATTTCTGCGGCTGTTGATAAATACATCCGGTACAAGGTGTCGCAATTAGCACTGCAGAAAAAGTATGACTCAGAAACGCAAGATGCTGTCAGGGTCCATCTATGCGCAAATGCCAATGATACTTTCCTTTGGGTCTTTCTGGTCTGTGAGAATCTTGGGAAAATCGACCCTTGGAAGATTTCGTTTAGGCTTAAAGAATTTCCCCCCGGACTCGAGTCTCTTTATGGAAGAATGATCAAGCAGATATGCGCCTTAGAGGACGTCGAGTTGTACAAGCGAGTCCTTGCTATCACGACGAATGTATATCAGCCTTTCACGTTAGCGGAACTCGCTTCGTTAGTCGAATTTCCTCAAGTTATATCTGATAATCTCGAATGGTTAGAGCAGTTCATAGGACAGTACGGTTCGTTTCTAACTATTCGTAGCGGAACGATATATTTCATGCATCAATCAGTTAAGGACTACTTAAGCGATAAAGTAAGCAGTATAATCTTCCCTTCCGGCCCTATTAACGTCTATTACGCCATTTTTTCGCAGTTATTACAAGCTATATCTATAATTTTGCACCGAGATATTTATAATCTGCGCCATTTTGGATTCCTAATCGGCGAAATTAAAATACCGGACCCCGATCCGTTAACGGTTATACGGTACTCCTACGTCCACTGGATCGGCTATTTCTGCAATGCTTATAGTAATAGCTATCCTAAAGTTAAAATTATCGGCCATTTCTTTCGAAAAAAATTCCTTTACTGGCTCGAAATTTTAGGTTTTATTTAATATATAAAGGACGTTATTCTCTCGATAATAAAATTAAAAAATTTGTTAAAAGTTAATTTTTATTTTAACGTTATATTTAAAATAAAACTGATTAAAATAAAAATAATTAACCGACCGCGAATTATTAAACTTTATTTAAAACTTACGCCGGTTTATTCTTTAAAATAGATAAATAATCAAAAATACTCTACTTTAAATATACGTATTAACTTTTATATTTAATCCGGCCTATTATTTAATACGTAAGATTTTCAAAAATAAAAAACCGAAATAAATAATATTTAAGCTAATAATGGAACATAATTAAAATCTTTATTTATAAACGTTTAAAGGCTATAAATATTCGGTTAGCTCGGTTGCATTCTCCTATAACTCCAAGTTTTTGGTATCGGGCTCAGATAATAGGACTATTAAGATTTGGGATACGGCAACGGGGTCCCTTTAACAAACGTTCGAGGGCTATAAAAATAGGGTTAATTCGGTTATATTTTTATATAATTCTAAGCTTTTAGTATCGGGTTTAAATAATGGGATTATTAAGATTTGGGATGCGGCGACGGGGTCCTTTTAATAAACGCTTAAGGGCTATAAAGATTCGGTCGGCTTAAATTAGGTTAGCTTAAATTAAGTTAGCTCGGTTGCATTCTTTTATAACTCTAAGCTTTTGGCGTCGGGGTTATATAATAAAACTATTAAGATTTAGGATGCGGCAATAGGGTCCCTTTAATAAATATTCGTGGGCTATAAATATTTAGTTATTTAAGTTATATTCTCCTATAACTCTAAGCTTCTAGCGTTAGGGTTAAATAATTAAACTATTAAGATTTAAGATGCGGTAACGAAATCCCTTTAATAAACGCTTATAGGCTATAAATATTCGGTTAACTTGGTTATATTTTCCTATAATTTTAAACTTCTAACATTAAGGTTAAATAATTAAATTATTAAGATTTGGGATATAGTAATAGGATCTCTTTAATAAACGTTCGTAAGCTATAAATATTCGATTAACTCGGTTATATTTTCCTATAACTTTAAGCTTCTGGCGTTAGGGTTAAATGATTAGATTATTAAGATTTAAGATACGGCAACGGAATCCCTTTAACAAACGTTCGTAAGCTATGAATATTCGGTTAATTCGGTTATATTCTCCTATAATTTCAAACTTTTAGCATCGGGGTTATATAATAGGACTATTAAGATTTGGAATACGGCAATAAGGTCCTTTTAATAAACGCTCGTAAGTTATAAAGATTAAGTTAGTTCGGTTACATTTTCCTATAATTCCAAGCTTTTAATATCGGGGTTAAATAATAAGGTTATCAAAATTTGGGATACGGTAACGGGGTCCCTTTAACAAACGTTCGTAAGCTATAAAGATTGGGTTAGTTCGGTTATATTTTTTTATAATTTTAAACTTTTAGCGTTAGGGTTAAATAATAAGGTTATTAAGATTTAGGATGCGGTAATGGGATCTCTTTAATAAACGTTCGTAAGCTATAAAAATTAGGTTAATTCGGTTGTATTTTCTTATAATTTTAAGTTTTTAATATCGGGGTTACATAATAGGACTATTAAGATTTGGAATATAGCGACGGGGTTACTTTAATAAACGCTTATAGGCCATAAAAATTGGGTTAGCTTAAATTAGTTCAGCTTAAATTAGGTCAGCTCGAAATTAATCAACTTAAATTCGGTTAGGTCGGTTGCATTCTTTTATAATTTCAAGCTTTTAGTATTAGGGTTAAATAATAGGACTATTAAGATTTGGGATACGGTAAAGGGGTCCCTTTAAAAAACGCTTATAGGCTATAAAATTTAGGTCGGCTTAAATTGAGTTAGTTTAAATTGGGTTAGCTCGGTTATATTTTCCTATAACTCTAAGCTTCTGGTATTGGGGTTATATAATAAGATTATTAAGATTTGGGATACGGCGACGGGGTCCCTTTAATAAATGCTTAACCTTGGCATTATAGTACGAACTATATTATTTAAAAATACTGGCTTATATTTAAATACCGAAATCGGCCGTATTAATTCAATTGCTGGGATATAAATAATTTAATCGCTATTTTAAATTTTGTATCCGGATTAAGCTTAGAAAGCATAATATTATAATTACGCCTTAAGTCGCGATAGATTCTGGATTATTTAAAACGAATATAACGTGCTATAGTTTCCGACCGATTACCGGCTTTTTATTTATGTTATTTCGTTTTTTGCGTCGTTATTAACGCCATCGACGGTTATAAACATTAGTTTCGGTTATAATTCGGGGAGGGTTATAGTAATTAGGCTTTTGAATTCGGGGTCGTTATAGTTTTCGAAGTTATAAAAGAACTTTATTCCATAAGATTTACCGGCCCTTAAGGAATGCACATAATATTACGTATCGCCCTTATTTTTTTCTCCTTTTTTTTTTTTTTTTTTTTTTTAAATAACTTTAGTAATAGAAGGTCGTAGGAGTTTATGCTAATTTATATTCTTATTCTTCGGCATTTAAATGCGCGTAGCGATTTTTCTTGCGATTTCTAGAAGTATTTATAACGTTATAATCTACACCTTATATAACCTGGATCTCTTTTTTTAAAATGGACATAAAACCTTTCTAGCAGATCGCCTTAGAAAATGCTAGGTTACTTTTGAATTATAACGATAAATTTTCGTTTAATTTATTTATTATTATTTACTTATAGATTACGTAAGTTAATTAGTTAACCCTAACGCGTAACCGATAATATTCGTTACAGAAGATATTTATAATATAACGCTGACGTTTTATTATACCCTTCCGAGAATATTAAATTTAGGGCTTAGCAGTTAAACAGCTAAGCTTTAGCCCAGCCAAATTAACTACTCGTAGAAATTACCTTTAGCCGCACCCGGTACCATTTTCTTCTATTTATAGCTGTATTTTCTAGTATTTAAGGTATCGTTACCTTTTATTACCTGTTACGACCTTTTAGTAGTTAACCTGATAATATATCCTTTTTCAGTTATAAATGCTTCAGTATATAATATCAGAGTTTTATAATTAGTATAGCTTTTATTAGGTATTTTCTTAGCTGCATTTTAATAGAACGAAACCGCTTTTAGGGCTTGAGATATTACTTTGTATAAAACGAGCTAATACGTACTAGTTAATTTTTATCTTAGCCGTTTAGAATTGCTTTACATTAATCTTTTTAAAAGGACGTTGAATTTAAGTTTCTTATAGGGATAAAAAATATAATTATAGCTTGCGTTGTTTATGTAAACCTTTTATACCTAGTTATTTGGCCGAGTACTAAATTTTTTTGATTATTCTATGTATAAATATTACGAGAAAATTTAAAGAAAATACGATTATAAATATTATATAGGAAATTTTTTGGGAAATGTTTTAAAATAGTATGGGAAATATTAATAAGGTTAAAAAATAAATGTAATTAGTATAGCGTTAATTAAAAAATTGCGGTATACCTGCTTTATACGGGGTTTAAACCTGTCCGTAATATTAATTGTATAAGGGCTAGCAGTTACATCCTAGTATAAACGATAGCTCTTCGGTTAATATAATCTTATAGATATTTAAGGTTTTTTTAGTGGTATAATAATATCCCCCGAGTTTAACGATTAAAATAATTAATACCTTACGGATTTTATTAGGCGTCGGTTTATAAGAATATAATTTTTATAACAAACTTTTTCCCGATATAAATAAACTTAGTAATATCGTAAAACTTAAATATGGAAGTTTTCTGTTAATTCGGACTTTACTGAAACGTTTAACATAATCGCTATTTATGGCCTAAACCCCCGAAAGTAAAAGACACCAACTATATCTAAGATACGTACATACCGCCTGGATTAAAAAGACGATAATTATAATTCCGTAATAAACTATTAGGAATATTATCGGGCTTAAGCTAAATTACGCGGCTGGGAATATATAAGGAATATAATTTATCTAATTAAGACCTTATTTATAATATATATATAAGCAAATAATATAACTAACCCCAAACCCTTTATTTAAAACGGCTATCGTTTTATCTCCTTTTTAAATAAGCCACCTACTTACTATATTTAACTTTATTCAGGCCGGCTCAGCCCGTCCTATAAACTACTAACTTTACTGGCATTTTTCAACTTCTTACAATATCGCATTTACAGGGTCCCCTAATTCCGCCCTAAAAAAGCTCCCGTAAACTGTTTATAAATCTCCTGCTAAAATAATCCCTAGTTTTTTAATTTAATAAAAAAATTATCTTCCTTAATTATAAAAACGGCTTTTATTATTAATATATCCTTTACCGAATTACTGCTTTTAAGTAAATCTCGTCGATTTCGAATCTTATATCCTTTTTTCGTACAAAAATCCTAACTAAATTACAGTTGAAAAATTATTATACCATTTTCCGTTACGCGTTTAAAATACGTATTTTTAAATAGTTATTTTTCGAATTTCGTAAAAATAAATTCCGTAAACCTTTAGTTATTATATAAAATATATAACAATAATAAATTAGAAATAATTTGCCGGCGGGGGCGCCTTTAATTACGGGCTGGTATTTAAAACTTCCGTATTTAAAAGATATAATTACGTAAACGAAAACGTTATACGAATATACTGTTAAAAATCGCGTAAATAAGAAAATTAATTTTGTTACGTTTACGGGGGCTAGGCCGGACGCCGTTATTATTTTTTTCTTTATTTTATTTTTTTTCGTTACTTTTAATAAAAGGCTGGTAATTTTTTTCGTCATCCGAATCGTTTTAAAAATTGCCGTAATTATAATTATTATTATCATTACCGAGAGAAATACTATAAAAACTCTACGAAAAACAGTAAACTACTTTTTTTTTTCGTTTTAACCCTAATTTCCTATTAACTAACTTAATTTCATTTTTGCCTTTTTTATAAGTAACCGTATTAAAGCACGATATACTTTCTTAACGTAAACTCTGTTTTTTCTAATACGAAAAAAACCGCAAATTATACTATTTAAATAATAATAACTTAGTTTCGGTTATAAAATATAAAACCCCTTATATATTTTAAACTATTACGCCGTATACAATATTTTTAATTATCGATATACGGTTACTTTTGTATAAGGTATTATTAACGTAATTAGGCGAATCCGAATTTATTTAAAATATTAACGAAAAAAACAATAGTTTTACCGGAAACGTTAAAGCCATAAAACGCTTTATAATATTTAAAAGTAAAAATATGATCTCTTAATTTAGCTCCGTTATTTTAATTATTAAAAATAACTTTGCAGTATCGTTATTATTAATAATATCAGATATTTTATTAAAACTTACGTTTAAAAAAATTATTAACTATTTTTTCGTTATATTAAAGGTTAGAAAATATTAACATATATTTAAATCGGTAATATTATTAAATTTAACGGTTATTCGGTTAATAAACGTTAATAATTTATAAACCGGCGGAAAAAAAACGTTAGATTAACCGTTATTAAAATTACCGCAATTTAAATTATTATCGTTTAAGATAAATATAATATCGTTTTTAAAAATTCCGGTAGCGTTAAATTAAAAATTATATATTTTATTTTTTTGTTAGGAAAAAATTTAATACTTAAAAAACGCCTTAAAAAACATTATAAAAATATATCGTTATAACTATGGATTTATTATTTTAAAAAAGTTAAAAAACATTTAAGTATTAAAAATAATATATATTATTATATTAAAAATATTATATAAAAAGGATTTAAAAATAACGATTTAAAAAATATTTAATACGTAAAATAAACGTTTTATTTAAATATTTTCGTATATCTAAACGTACGGATAGTAAACGACAAAAAATATATATATATATACGAAAATAAAAACTTAATATAGCATTTACGGCGTTTCCGGGTTTTTTAACCCTTTTTTTACCAGTTTTAAATAGCCTGTAATAAAGTATATTCCGTTTTAAACGTAATTTTTTATTAGGACTTTCGTATTTTTGCTAATTATGTAACTGCCGAGATAAAATATAATTAAAACGTAATTTTTTATTAAAACCGGGAAAATAAAACTTTAATTTTTTTTGTCCTTTATATCTTTATTAATTACGTAATTTTTGAAAAAAACAAAACGTAACGAATAAGGTAATAATTATAGATTTTATCGTAAATTACGCCTTTTAATTTACGACATATAACTTACGAACTATCCGGAAATTAATTAAAATAGACGATCTATTACGATTTTATATATCGTTTTATTTTTTTTTATAATAACAATTTAAATATTATTAATAAAAACCTAAAATCTTACCGGGTTACCTTTTACGGCTATCGTCTTAATTTATCGGCTTTCCGGGCAATTTATATCTGCCTAATCTAATACCGTATAAATAAGGTACGAATCGTAAATACGCGGGGATATAAATCCGTTTATAATATGCCTTATAAGTTGCTAATAACGTATAAAAGAGGCCATGCCATCTTATAATCCCCTTTCTTCTTCCTTTTACCCTTCCTTTATCTAGTACTTCCCGTTACCCCTACCTTACGAAGGTTACCCCTTCCCCGGAACTTAACCTTATTAAATAATTTTGCTATATTTTTATTTACGGTTTATTTTTATCTTCCTTATTTTTTAAAACTTAGGCTCGGTTATCCCGTAAATAATAGCATATCAGAAATAAACAGTAATTAATTTAAGCCTTTTTACCAGCTTAACGCCCTTACCTATCCTATTACGGCTATAGTATTATAAAAAATAACGTTATAATCGGTCCGACTATAACTAAAAAAATATCTAGTTTATACGGAAACGCTTAATATAGCTATATTAAAAATAGGTATTTCCGGTATCTCTGCATTAACGTAATTACTCTTTACGCCTGCAGCATTTTTATAACTGGCTAAATAAAAAAGTATAAAATTATGCCTATAATTACCGAGGTAAATATAAAACGCCCGACTTTAAAGGCGATTATAACAGGTAAAGGTTTAAATTATTAAAGTTTGTTATAAATAAATATTATATATTATGTAAAAAAAAATAATATTGTAATTAATAAAAGTTGTCGAGGTAAGGCGAATAAAACCCAAGGCAAGAAAGTTAAAGGAACGATAATAAAAACCGATAGAATAAACTAAAAAAGCAAAGTTGGTATTACTGCCGAATGGATTAAGTAAAATGGGAAAGGTAACGTACAAAAAAGACGGAATACGCAAAAACGAGGGAAAAAGGTAAGGAAAAAGATAACTAGGGAAAAACGGAAAAACGTTTGCCGAAATAAGACGGAGGGCACCGTTATGGTCGTAATCGCTGGCGAAAAAAAAAAAAAAAAAGTTAAGAATATAAAAAAAAAACGTCGGGAAAAAGGCTATCTATTTATATTACGACTTATAGTTTGCGGAGAAGCTATACCCGATCGGGATTGCCGCTAAACCCGGAGGGGGCAGTAGCGTGTCCGCGATTATAAAATAAATTACGTCTTTAATAAATATCGGAAAATTAAAAATAAATGTTTTTAAAAAAAGAATAAATTTACTATAAAGAAAATATAAGTTTATATAATTACGAAAAAAAGTAATAATAAATAATCGCAATTTATATTAGTCGAAAAAAGTTATTATAAAAAGGTTTAAACGAAAGAACGGAAATATAACGTTTATAATAAGCTCGGATATAATACGGGTATTTATAAGGAAAATATAAAAACGTTTAATAATAAAAACTCCGATTAATTTAAATTAATATAATATAATATAATTGTTTAATTCGAATTTATTATCGTAACGTATTAAAAAATATACAGTTCGCTTATATATTTAACTTGCTTATATAATACGTTAAATATATAAAGTTATTAGGTTTAAACTATATTATCCAGGATAAAATAAAAATACAAAATAATTATATTAATAATTAATACGACAAATACTTTATTTAATATTTTCGAATATCGTAATTATTCATAATTTTTACCGTGATAATAAATTATATCTCGGTTACGAAAAGCCCTATTGGGAAACTGATTATTACGTAATACCGATAAATTTTAATCTTAATAAATCTTATATTTTCTAACTAATTTAATAAAGGAAATCTTAAATACTAACTTGAAAAATATTAAACTTTTCGCGATAAATTTTAAGTCCGTATAAAATTACTTTATAACCTTTCGCTAATCTTATAACTTTTTTAATTTCGATTAATTTTAAAATATTTTTTTAAAACTCTTATTAATTAAAACAATTAAAACATACCGGCCAAGTTCAAATATAAAATCCCAATACTCTGTATTTCCGAAATCTCGTCGAAAATAGTCTTAATTAAATTACTTAACTTAAATAAAATAATCGGCCGAATAAAATATATCGATATTTTTATCGATATTAATAATTTTTCCTAAAAAAATCGGGGTTTATTTTTAATTTTTAAATACGATTTAATTTAAAACGGCAAAAATATTCGATTTTTACGTAAATTTATACCAAAAAATATCCGGCTTATAAAAAAATTACTAGCAAAATTAAAAAATAATAATAACGAGCTTAAAAACGTCGAAATTTAACTTTTAAATCGATATAAATCAGAAAATTACGAATAATAATTTATCCGGTTATTCCGGATTACGAAAACCATTTAGAATTCCGTTAAAAATAGTTATTAATAAGGGTTATAAAAGGGTTAAGATTTAGTAAAACTTAGTAATCGATAATATAATCTATTTATTTATTTAATTTAGTTTTACGATTACGTTTTCTTTAAGGAGAATATTATTAAATTATTATTATTATTTAAATAATTTTTTTAAAAGGACGTAATTATATAATTAAATTAAAAGAATTAATAAAATATGTTATTTCGATTATTAAACTTTATTAAAACTTAACTTTTTTTAAATATTTTACTTTAAAATAACTTTAAGTTACCTAATTATATCTTTATTAACAATTATTTTCAACGAAACTTTAAACAGTTTTCGTAATTTAAAATAACCGGACAAATTACCGTTCGTAATTTTCTAATTTATATTAATTTAAAAGTTAAACTTTAACGTTTTTAAATTATATATTATTATTTTTTAATTTGATTAATAATTTTTAAAAAAACTAAATATTTTTTAATATAAATTTACGTAAAAACTAATTATTTTCGTTATTTTAAATTAAATTATATTTGAAAATTAAATATAAAACCAGGTTTTTTTCGGAAAAATTATTAATATCGATAAAAATATTAATATATTTAATTCGGCCGATTATTTTATCTAAATCGAAAAATAAAATAAAAATTATTTCCGTTAAAATTTCGAAAATACCGAATATTAAAACTTTATATTTAAATTTAGCGAGTATATTATAGTTATTTTAATTAATAAAGGTTCGAAACGCCGTAAAATCGATTAATATTTTTATTAAATAATTACTTTAACGTTCTTAACTTTTTTTCTAACTTATATTTAATATTTTTAATTATAAAACTAGTAAAGAGTTATAAAATAGCTATTTTATACAGACTTAAGATTTACTCCGAAAAATTTAATATTTCCTAGGTTATTATTTATTTTTTAGAAGATTTTCCTTATTAAACTAGCTAAAAAGTAAAAAGTTTATTAAGGTCGAAACTTATTAATATTATATAATCGGTTTCGGAATAAAACTTTTCGAAACCGAAATATATAATTTATTATAAACGTAAAAATTATTAATAATTATTATATTCGAAAATATTAAGTAAAATATTTATCGTATTAATTCTTAATTATATTATTTCGTATCTTTAATTTAATTTTAATAATATAGCTTAAACTTAATAATTTTATAAAAATTTATTTAAATAATTAGATTTTTTATAATAATTTTAAATATTATTAATAAACAGTATAAATAAAAGATTATTACGAAATATTAAAGGGTTTTTAGTAAAATATATTAAATTAAAGTCGGTTATTATTTCGTAGGTTTTTTCTAGTTGGCATGCCTAGCAGTGTAATTAAACTTACTCCTAACACCATAGTATTATCCTCTACGACCCTCGCATCGGATTTTAAGCTCAGCTTTGGATTAATCGCCGGTCGCACTTAACACACCCAACAGAGGCCTCTTCCCCCTGTGGTTTCGCCCCCAAAACCTAACAAGTTCTTTTATTGCAATGACGGCGACCCCAAGCCCAAATTGTTTTGCAGCTACCGGCGACCCCAAGTTTGTCTAGGTTACCCCGCTAACCGGCGACGACCCAAATAATCCCGTCGACCTGTAACGGCGACATCCCAACTAATCCCACAAATCTACACCGGCAACATTTCAATAGCGATATCCCAACTAGAACGTTCCAACGGCGACATCCCAAGCAGTCCCGCAGACCTGCAACGGCGATATCCCAACAGCAACGTCATAATAGCGATATCCCAACAGCAACGTCATAACAGCGATATTCTGATGGTAACGTCTTAACGGCGACCTCCTAACGGCAATATCCCAATAGCAACATTCCAACGGCGAGCTTCCAACGGCAACGTTTTAACGGCGACATCATTAGCAGCGAACGCTTGTCGGCCGGCCGGCCGGTTCGGTAAGTCGATACGATATAGCAATTAACGAAATGAGGGATAACAACGGGACAACAGCGACTTTATGACAACGTCGAAATTATGGCAATGGCGACATCAGGGCAATAACAATATGTATACGGAATTAAAGGAACAACAACGACAAAGCGGTTCCTTGCCCGTCTGACCCAATATGGAGGTTTTAGTCTGTCAAAATTGTTTAAGGTCAGAGTGGCAAGGCAACCCCAAATAATGACAACAGTGTGAAACCTGACCTTTCTCCCCTCTTTTAGAAAGAATGGGCTTCCTATGAACAAGACATACGAAGAACTCCCGACAGTGCGCGGGATTGCCCTAGCACCAGCAGACGGGACCAAGAACGACTTAAAAATCGTCGTTTTAGACCAGTCTCCACTCCAAGAAGAGGTGAATAATAACTGTATTCACCCTTGGGGGAAAGAGCTTGATGGCCTGAGGCTCAAGTTCAGAGAAGGAGTAAAGTTTCGTCCGGCGCTCAGATACGTGTATTTCACGTACTGTGTCAATATCTTGCGGCGCCAAAGACACGATGTTCCCGGCTGGTGCAGTGATATCTTGGGCTACCGCCACCAGATAATGTGGGCTTCTCCTGGGGCGTATTTAAAATCTTCGACGCTCAAAATGTTGGCTCATAGAATCGGACACACGACACTATCAGAGGCGGAGATGCTAGGTGGGGATAGCTGGGCCGACATTCTAAGTGTTGAAGATGAGGATGAGAATTAACTAGGTTCTGAGATACGTGAGCACTACTGGTCATTAGTGTCAGATATAATTAGGGGACATCAGTTGTATAGTTATGCCCTCGTTTTAATGTAGTAAGCTTGCGAACGGAATGGACGAAGGTTATTATGTCGAAAATCCCGTTCCCTTAAAACCGATTGCCGCATTCGGGTAGGGCGAGGGAATGGGTACCCGTGGGTCACCCATTTCTACCCACGCTAAATTTGGGTAACTTTTGGGTAATTTCAGTTTTCCGATAAATGTTTAAATAAAATCGGAAAAAATTAAGAAAATAAATATTATTAAAATAACGAATAACATAATTATCGGCATATATAACGATATAAGTATCGACGTAATTATCGGCATCGTTATCGACTTAACTGTTAGCGTAGGTATAAATAAGTAGGTAGAAATATTTATGGGTTTGTATAGATTAATAGGTAAAAAGCGCATGGGCGGGTATTTCCTCGCCTTATATTCGGGTCTTAGTACGTTCTAAATAAAAAGATTCCGGCAATACCTGTTAGATATAAGGGATATCAGTTATATTATTATATTAGGCTAACTTGTATATATTTCTCGTACGTATATAGCTTTTATATAGCTTAGCAACGGAATATATATCTTTTAATTAAAAGGAACCTTTTCGTATATAATATACGTTTAGTACCCCTTGTTAATTAATATACCCCCTTAACGCTTTGAAGCATTTATGGCGTTAATCGTTACGTATTATCACTTTTTAAAGCTATAGTTTTTTATTTAATTTTTCCTCCGGCGATTAAATCCTCTTAATCAGCTAATTCCTTTTCCGAAATTATTCGGAAAATTTTTTTTTGCCGTTCGAAAACTTCCGTAATATTTATTAATTTTAGCTGCTTTTTAAAATGCCTAAACGGTTCGTATAATAAGGCTTTAATTAATCTATTAGTTAGTATATCGCTTATAAGCATATAGTCCACTTTAATCAAATCCTTTTTTGCAGTTTTTCGTAATCAGTAGTTATATATATCCACGTACTGCAGTTTTGTTTATAACAGGGCGATATCGGCATTAATAAGCCGTATAATCTGTTAATTATCGTACTATATATTTAACGGTTTAATATTTAAGGTAATTCCTAGCTTTTTAATTAATCGAAAGCTAAATAAAGCTTTTTTTACAGCTTACGTAAAGGATAACAATTCCGTTTTTATTATAAAAGTAATTACTGTATTTTACTTATTTACCCGTTATTTTATTACTTTTCTATATAATTTCATAACGTAAATTTAAGAACTTTTTCGATTAATCGTATTATTTATAAAAAAAACGTCGTTTTAAATATTTAATAAATCTTTACCTCCGAATTATAACGTTAACGTTTTAATCCCGATTAAATATAATATAATTCGATTAGCAGCTTTATAATATATATCGTTAAGGTTTAAATTAAAACGGGCGAATCGGAATACGGCAAAAGATATATCGGGTCGCATATTAATCGTTACGTAAAAAATAAAACCGATTTTCTTTTAATATTTATTAATAAAGCCTGGATAAGCCAAATTAAAATTCGGTAATAACTTAACGTTAATTATAAGCATTTTTAAAAAATTATTTAGATTTTCTTTAAGGATTAAATTAACTAGCTTATTTATAAAGTCGGATTAAAATAATTAGATTTTTCTGTTAAGTTTATCTTTAATTATTTCGATACCGAAAAATCATTATAAGTCCTTACCCTTTATAAAGGTATATCGTTTTCGAATTTATTAAATTAATTAATCAACGAAATCTTAATTTTCCTTACGATATACTATTACGATATCGTTTACGAAAAAAAAGATAAATACCTTTTAACAAGTGAAGTAATAAGGTTTATAAAAAACGGGGCTTAATTTTAATCTTTTAAACGTCCCGGTAAAGCTTTTCTGCTATAATAACGGCAATTCCTTTAAACCGTATAAAACCTTTTTAATTAGAAAAGTCTTATTACGTTACGGGTATTTTAAGGATATTTTTATATATACTTTATAAAGTAACTAAACGTTAACGAAGGCGTTAATAACGTTATATTACTTTAACTTTAAATCGAATTTAACCGTAATAACGATTAAAGTTTTAAATAACTTTTTAATTAAGGTAAATACATATATATTATTATAAACGTTCTTAAACTATTAATCGTTTCGTACGACGAAACGTACTTTGTATTTTTATAATTAATTATATTTGTCGAATTTATAAACGTATATTTATATATACCTTAGGACTTATTTCCTTTTAGCAAAAAACTAATTAATAATTTTTCAAAATTATATTTCCTTATAATTTTATAAATAAACCTTTTCGGCTTTACGAAATATTTTCCTTAAAAAGTATATACTTAACTTTTTATAACTTTACGGCGGTAATAATAAGTTACGTTTATATATCCGGTTTCGTAATTTAAGGATTTTATATATTTTCGTATCGAAACTTTTCCGATTAAAGTAATACGTATTTCGGGTAATTAATTTCCCTAAATTTCCGTAATTTACCGGCCGATTATCGATCGTATTAATAAAATAAATTATTTGTTTTACGTTAAACGCAACTTTTTATATTTTATAATCGTACCGATAATTATTTTTTTTAATACGAAACGTACGGGAAATTTACGTTTATAACCCGTAAAATACCTTCGTTTTTTACCGTTACCTTAAGTTAAATAACGTAATAAAAACTAAAAGTTACTTTTATTATTTCCGTTAATATAATAATCATAATAATTATCAAAATAAATATTAATAAAAGTAATAATTTAAGAAACGGAAATAATTCGAATATAGTTATCGTATAAAGGTAATTAATCTTATACAAACAGGTTTATTTTTCCTTATTCCGTACGTTTCGTACGCCTATACCATTTTGGAATTACTCTTTTTATCTAACCGGTAACTAAATTTTTCCGTTTAGGTTTTCGTTTTTTTTTATATTTATATATTTATGTAACTTAAACCTTAATTAGTTAATTTTACTTATCGCAGTAACTTTTATAACTTTTCTTTTATAACGTATAAAAAGTCGTTTTTTAAGTTTTTGATATTACTTAAAAAGGTAACCTTTTCGTTAAACTATACGTTTCGAATAATAATAATTTTATTAATTAACGGGTTCTAAATTTTGTAAATATTTATAAACCGGTAACCGACTAAGAAATTAATCCATACTTTAAAATTTAATTTTTAAAATTTTTGTTTTTTTTATAACGGTAATTATTATAACGTAAGTTATATAACCGTATATTCGTAAGTAAGTTTATTAAAGCTTTTGATTAAATATTATAACACCGTTTTTATATATTATATAAATATAATAAATCTTATATAAGCTTTGTTAAAAAAGTACGTATTTAAGAGTATAGTTATACAGATATATTATTGTTTTAAAGATGTATACGATTAAAAACGAAAGTAATTTAACGCTATTTCGTATTACAGTTATTTTTTCCTTAATTATACCCCTTAAATATTTTATACCCCCGTTTTAAACCTAGATACATAGTATTAAAGGTTTAAATCTAATACTAAAAAAAAGCGATTATAATATATTTCGAAATTAATAATTTTTTAAAATTTTATTATCGTATTTAATTACTTATAAAAATACCTTATCCTAATTCTTTAAAATTTTTAAAAAATATTCGAACGTTATAATTAATATATCTTGCTTTCGGTTTTTAAGGTAAATATCCTACATAACGCCTAAGTACTTATCGGTAACGAATATAACGTATTTATATCTTTTAAAGTTTTTTTCGAAATCCGTAAAATTAATAACGATTCGTTATCTTAATCGGAAAACTTTTTTTTTCGGCTTTCGGCGTATTTATTTTTTAGCCTTCGTTTTTATTATATATTTAATATTTAACTGTTATAAAACTTTTTAAACGCATTTCTCTTATATAAAATTATAATTAAGTAATTATTTCGGGCCTAAGATATATTAATCTTAAGTGCTAAATTATACCGTTACCGATTCGTAATAATTTTATTATATATAAATTAACATTTTATTTATAAAATATAAAAACTATATAAGTAATTATTACGTTAATATTTTTGATAACAAATTAATTAAATTTATTTATTAACGTAATAACTATTTAATTATATTTATTTCGAATAAAATTATTAACTTTTCGGTTATTTTATTAATATTTTTTTTTCAGAATTGCCGGAAAGATATTAAGTTATATACAAAGTTCTTATAGTAAGTTACGTTGTATAAACGTAACGTTTTTAAGCTTTTAAAACTTTAAAATAATATATTTACTTTTCCGTATTCTTTAATCGAAATAAAACTATTTCTTACGTATATTCCATAGTTTTAAATTATTATTTTATAATTTAGATATCTGTTAATAAAATTAAAAATATATATCGTAAATTTTAAATCCAAAATAAACGAATTCCTTAAAAGGTAAAACGTAGCATTTACCGTATTACGTTAATTAAAAATTAAAAAATACGTTAAAATTCGTTTTATTCCCTTTAAAAATTAATTTATTTCCTAGCTAATTATTTTTTTTATAATTTTCGATAAACGATTAATCTTTTTTAAGGATTAATCGGAAATAAATCGGTTTTAAACTAACGTTAAAATTACCTTATTAAATTTAAACTTTGCCGGAATTTTATTAAAAAACGCATAAAAATATTAAAGTAACGTATACGAAAACTTTAAGTACACTTTATACCGAATCCCTTATAGGTTTAACTTTTAGCGTTTTCGCTTATTATTACTATTATTTCGGCCCGCTTAAAAACCTTTATAACCGCTTTGTTTCGGCCTACGCCTTAAAATCCTCCTTTACGATTAAAAATTATCCTTACCCTTTTCTTAATTAAAATCGTCTTAATTAAAAAAATCCGCAAATATCCCGTAAAACGTTAAAAACGTTACCTTAATATTTTTAAATATAAATTATAAATAAGTTATAATTCAGTAATTTAAAAAATTAATTATTATTTCCTAATAACTAATCGTATTATTATTAATTTTAAGCCTTTTTATTATTTAAAACGTAATTATCTAAATCCTTATAATAAGTACCAGTATTATATACAAATCGTTAATTTATATAATCGTCGTTTTCGTTTCTGGAATTCCATATCGTTATCCCTAAGCCATAATCTTTTATTATCTTACGATTTATTCGTTTAACTTCTTTATCGATTTCGAAACTTATTTTAACTTTTTGCGATATTTTCGTTAAGTATTAATTAAAAACCTGTTATCGTATACCTTACCGGATTTAATTAATTTAACGTATTATTTTTATAAATATTTTTTAATAAAAAATTATCTTTTTAATTACTAAAAATACTAACTTTAAAAGTTATTTTATAAAGTCGTTATTACTTTTTCGGAAAATATCGTATTTACAATCCTTATAAATATATACCGTAAAATCTTAATTATAAGCTTATTTACTTTCGGTCGTTATTTTAAAGGTATTCGTTAAATAACCGATATAATCGATTTTTTCGTAAATTCCTCCGGAAAATATAAATATAATTAAAGAACCGCTTAAAATATTAATTCGTATCGTATAACGGATTCGTCTTTTTAAATACAAAATTATATCAAGTTTTATTAATCTAATAAGCTACGGAAATAATTAATTAAAATCGATATAATCCCATATATTAAAAACGTACGCTTTAACCTAGGATTCGCCCTTAAAACGGTCCCAGTCCTTAAATCCGTTATAAATAACGGAAAACGTTAACGACATCGTTATCATTATAATTAATAAAATATACGAATAATTATTACTAATATATAACCTATATCGTCTTAGCAATAACTAATTAATTAATGATAACGCGAATTAAACGAATAAAACTCTTAATTATTAAATATAAAGAACATTAGTTATGTTATTATATTAGGCTAACTTACGTATATTTCTCGTACGCGTACAGCTTTTATATAGCCTAGCAACGGAACATATATCTTCCGATTAAAAGGAGCCTTTCCGTATATAGTATGCGTTTAGCAACCCCTGCTAGCTGACAATACCTGCCATAATACTACCGCTACCCAGCAGGTCCTGTTAGATATAGGGGATATTAGTTGTGTTATTATATTCGGCTAATTACGTATGCTTTTCGTACGC
>QJNZ01001288.1:0-19191 GCA_004155055.1 Monosporascus sp. CRB-8-3 | reverse complement strand
AAAAAAAAAAAAAAAAAAAAAAAAAAAAAAAAAAAAAAAAAAAAAAAAAAAAAAAAAAAAAAAAAGAAGAAGAAGAAAAAGAAAAAGAAGAAGAAAAAAAAGAAAAAGAAGAAAAAAAAGAAGAAGAAGAAGAAGAAGAAGAAGAAAAAGGAAAAGAAAAAGAAAAGGAAAAAAAAAAAAAGGGGGGGGAGGAACGAAAATCTCGAAAGTTCTTAACTCCTTTTAAAAGGCCGAAAGCTTTTTATAAGCCGGATATAAGTAAAATTCGAACTTAACGTTTTTAAGGTATATATAATTCTTGGTATTTAACTATTAAATTACTATGTTAAAAAATCTTTTAATTAAAATAATATTTAAAAAAATAAATAAAAACCCCTTTTTTTTTTCTTTTTTTCTTCCCCTTTCTTCTTTTTTTCTTTTTTTTTTCCTTTTAAGCCTTTTACCGGTTATTTTAAAGTAGTTAAAAAAATCGGCGTAATTTTGGCAGTTATATTTATTATAATTTTGGCGGTTATAATAATTAAAGCGGTTAAGGTAATCTTAGGTAAACTTTAATAACCGTAATAGTTAAGGTAATTACGGTAAATACGGGAATTAAAATAGCGAAATCGGCCGAGGTTATTATAATAATTAACGTAATTCCGGTAATCCCGATAAATCCGGCAGTTATAATAATTATAACGGTAAAAATAGTTAACGTAATTAAGGTAATACCGGCGATTATAGCGGTTATAATAAGTTATAGTAATTATAATAGTTAAAACGGTTATAGTAATTAAAGTAACCGGCGTAATTAAAGTAATTATATAAATTATAATAATTAAGGCGGTTATAATAGTTATAGCGGTTATAATAATTAAAACGGTTTAATTAACCGAAGTAATTATAATAATTAAAGTAGTTATTATAATTAAAACGGCCGGGGTAATTAAATTAGTTACGTTAGTTATTAAGGTAATTATAATAATTAAAATAATTACGGTAATTAAAGTAATTAAAGTAATTAAAATAATTTAAACCGGTTAAAATTATCGAAACGGTTAAAACGGTTAAGGTAGTTACAATAACTAAATTCTTTTTTAACCCGAATTAAAGCCGTTATTTTCGATATTTTTCTTCGTTTACGGGGAAAAATTAATTAAAGTTTTTCCGTATTTCGGGTTCGATATTTAACGGAAACCCGGGTAATTTAAAAGGTTACTTTTTCGACGGCTTTCGGCAGGGTTCGGCCGGTTATTTAAAAAGGTTATAACGGTTAAAGCGGTAAAAGTTACCGTAATAACCGGAGTAGCCCTGGCAGCTATAGTAATTATAGTAGCTTTAATAACGGTAATAATTTCCGGTAAACGTTTAAACGTAAGGTTTATATTTATTTATTAAAATTTTATTATTAAATAAGAGTTACGATTAAAAAACCCGTTTTTCTTAATTTAGGAATTATATATACGATAATAACGATTTTACCTTATAAAACAAAATAAATATTATTTTAAAAAAATTCGTATTTAAAAATATATAAAATAAAATTTAAATAAAAAAGGTATAAGTATTAAGTATATTTATTAATAATAATTTAAATTATTAAGTTTTTATAAAAGTTCCGAAAATAATAAGTTATATATATTTACGAACAATCGTATTAATAAATATATAATTTTTATGTTAATTAATAATTTATATTATTACTTACGGGGCGGATAATAAAAACGTATAAAAAAAATAAGGAAAATTACGGAACCTATTTATTACCTTTCGAATAAAAGGTCCCCCCTTTTTCCTTTTTTTTTTCCCTTGTTAATAAAAAAAAGGGCCTTTATATTCTTAACCTATTTCGTTAAAATAAATTAAATCCGTAATTTAAATATTATATCTTTAAAATTAAAGCGGTTTAACTTTTATTATTTATTTTAAGAAATTATTACCGATAAATAAATATTAAATTAAATACGAAAACTGTTATTTTATATTAATCGGCAAAACCGTAATTAAGTAATTATATAATAAAATATAATATTTTTCCGAATAATTTCGTAAAATGTAATAATAATAACCCGGTTTAACTTTAATAACTCCGGTAAATATAATAATTACGGTAATTACGGTAATTACGGTAATTAAAACGGTTAAAATAATTATTATAATTAAGGTAATTAAAATAATTAAGGTAAATTTAATAACCCCGATAACTATAAACGTTAAAATAATTATAGTAATTAAAATAATCTTTAATAATAATAACGGTTACGGTAAACGTTTAATATAAAGTTAAAATTTATTTATTAAAAAATTAGAATTTAACCGTTTTAAGGTTTTTTACGGGCGTTTAAAATTAAATATTATAATCCGTATACGTTTATTAATAAGTTTACCGTTATTTTTACCGTTATCCGGTTTATCCGAAATATTTAATAACGGTTTTATTATTATCCGATAATTTTACAGGATCTCGGTATATTACCCGGTTTGTTACCGTATTTTTGCTTTATTTTATTTTAACTTTAATTTAACAAAATTTTATAATTAAAATAATTTTTTCGGAACATTTTGTAAAACCTTAATATTACGTACGGAAATATATAATTAAAAAAGGAATATATTAAAAATTATATAACTTTTAAAAAGTTTTTAAATAAAAAATAATGGTAATAAATTTTTTTTAAATATAAATAAATATAATAATAATTATAAAATAAAAATATAAAAATAACCGAAATAATTTCTATTAATTTATTAATTAATTAAGTTATAACGTAATTAAATTTAATATATTTTCCTAGCTATTAAAAATTAATAATAAAAGTTTTTATAACTTTAAATAACTTTTTAAAAAGAAATATTGTAATAATTAATTTTAATATAAAAATAAAAATTATAAAATATAAAAAAATTAAAAATAAAATAAAATAAAATAAAATAAAATAAAATAAAATAAAATAAAATAAAATAAAATATTAGATTTTCAAAATCCAGATTTTTCGATTTCGAGATTTTAAAAAATTTTTAATAGGATTCGAACTTATATTTCTAAGTATTAATACCTGATATTATACCGTTAAATTATAGAAACTTTATTAAAAAAATTTTTTATTAATTTTATCTTTAAGGTTACTTTAGGATAAAAATGGAAAATATAACAGGAAATAAGTATTTAAACGGAAATTAAAATAATAACCCCTAATTATTAAGTAACCGTAAAAATATAATAATATTTTCCTAAATTTTTTTAAATTTTAAAATAATATCCTTAAAATTTAATAACCGAATAAATTATTAATACCGTTATAATTTTAATAACTTAATAAATTTATTAATTATTATAACGTTAATAAGTATTTATTAGATTTTCTTTTTTTTATATAAACTTTACGAAATTAATAATTTTAAATATTAACGTATTTTAACTTCGTAATTAAGCGTATGGTTTTTTTAGTAATTAACCGTATTATTTGCTTATTATTTATTTAAATAATTAAGTTTTTTTTTAATTTTAAATTTATAACCTTAAATAACCTTAATATTAAAAAAAAATTTTAATAATTTATAAAAAAGTTAAAACTTTTATTTTCGTATTTAAAATAATAATTATATTTTATTTATTAGTTTTTTATACGATAAGGTTACCGAAAAATAATAATACGAATTTTTAAAAGCTTTTTTAATTAAGATTATTTACGAAAAAAACGTTATTCGTATAAAAAAACGTTTAAACGTTAAAATTTTCGGTACTTTCGAATTTTAAAGCTAAGGTACGTATAAAATAAACGTAAAAAATAAACCTTATTAACGGCATTTAAATACGTAAAGCTTAAATTTTTATAATATCGTAATAAATAAAAAACAGCTTTAATTAAATCCCGGTAAATATTAATTGTTTTATATAATAAGCCGTTAAGTTTTTCGAAATTTAGCTTTTTTAAAATTACAAACGTTTTGCCGTAAAACTTTTTAAAATTATTTTATTTAAATATTTTAAAATAACGTTTACCGAATTTAAACATTTCGAATTATAAATATACTTTTTCCGAATAAATATTTTATAACAATTATAATTTTTTAGTTATGTAGTTACGTATAATACGTATTTTAAGAAATTATTAAAATTTTTTAAAATTATTAATATAAAAACATTATTTTAATTTTTTTAAAAATTTTTCCGTACATATTATATTTTAAATTTTATACGTTATAAATATAACGTTAACGTAAAAAATTAACGTTAGTTAATTATTTATTATAATATAAGGATTATCCGAAATAAACTTTAATCTTAATTTTATTAAATTTTTAAGAAAATCCCGTTATTATAAAAATAATAATTATTTTAAACCGTATAAGGTTTTTAAAAACCTTAAATAATAATCCAAACGTACGAACCCCTATAAAAATTGTAAATATATTAACTCGTTAAAGTAATTATATAAAAACTCGTTAATAATATTAAATTAATAAAACTTTAAATTAAATCGGGTTATAATAATTATAAATATACAGAAAAACTTTTTTGCTAACGTAAAAATATACGCATTAAAATTTTTACAAAGTTATAAATCGCCCCGGATAATAATCCTAATCTTAAATTTTTTAAATATTTTATATTTGTTAAATTTATAAGTAAATACTTATATTAATAAAAAAATAACGTTAAATTTAACGTTTTTAATAACTTTTTTAATTAAAATAACGGTAATTAATTTTTTAACGCAATATATTTAAGTTTATTCTTTTAACATAATTACTTTTTACTTTTTAACGTACTTATATTAAATAATTTCCGATAACTTTTTAAAAGGAAAAAAAAAATTATTATTTTAATTAAGGTATTTAAATTTAAACGTAGCCGTAAAAATAAAGTTAAAAACTGTTAAATAAGTATTACGTTTTTCGTATTTTAACCCGTAATTAATATTAATCGAAAATAATTTC
Source organism: Monosporascus sp. CRB-8-3 (assembly GCA_004155055.1). Taxonomy (NCBI): domain Eukaryota; kingdom Fungi; phylum Ascomycota; class Sordariomycetes; order Xylariales; genus Monosporascus; species Monosporascus sp. CRB-8-3. Next base: position 14,268 of record QJNZ01001288.1, on the reverse strand, counting down.
TTTTTTTTTCCGTTTTACGTTCCGGATTTAAAGATAATTAATTAATTTAAAAAATTTAATTCGGTACGGCGTTACCGTAATTAAAAAAGATCTAGTAATACATTTTAAGTTTTATTTAATAAAAATATGCGATATTATTAATTATTTAAATATTTCGAAATTAAAATAACTCCGAATATAAATAAATAAGGTTATATAACCTGGCGTTTTAAATTATTCGTTTTATTAAAAATACGATTAGGGTTTTTTTCGAAGTTATTATTAATTACCGAATTAAAAAAAAAAAAATTTTCGTTTAAATACGGATTATAAACTTTATTAATTTTTACCGCTTTAATGTTTTATGAAACTTCCTATAAAATTTCTTAATTAGAAAAATTTATAATTATTATAATTATATCGTAAATAACTTTTTCGGGTTCCGAATTACCTACTTTTTTATCGATACTTACTTTTAAAAAATTACTATTAAAAATAATTTTAAACGTTTTTTAAAAAGTTATTATTTTAAATAAAATTAAAATATTATCGATTTAATTATTTAAATCCGTAATTTCGAACGAAAATTTTTATTACTTATTATAATATATCTTCGTTTTATCGAAAATAACGTTTTTAATAGTAATTACGTATTATTACGAAAAGATTTAAACCTTATAAATATTATTAATTACGTATTTTACGAAATAACCGATAAATACTTTGGAATCTATTTTTTTTAAATATTTTACGCTTTACCGAAACGTTTTTATAAATATATAAACCTTTAATTCGAAAAGTATAATATTTATTACGTTTACCTTTAAACCTTTTTTAAAAATAAATATTTTATTTTTTTTAATTAATTATTTATTAAAAACCTGGATAAAAGTTTTTTAACTTAAGGTTTAAATAAGTATCCGATCGGCGATATACGTAATTATTTTTATAACTTTAAGTTATAAATTAAAAAAAAAATTACCGTTAATAATTAAAGAACGTATTTTCGTAATAATTACGTTTTCGGTACGTTTTTAAATATCCGTAAGTTCCTTATTATATAAAAACGAAAGCTTATAATTAATATTTATATTTAAAAATTATTTTCGAAATTTATTTTCGAAAAAAATTTCTTTATTTAATACGATCGTTTTAACCTTAATATAAAACTATTTGTTAAAAAAAGCGACGGCGTTTATACAAACGATAAAAATATATTTTTTTCCGTTTTAAAAATATAATTAAACTTAACTTTAATATCCGGCCAGGTAATAATTAACGTTTTTGTATAATTGTCGAAAATATCGTTAAATTTAAAGAAATTAATATATATCGTATTAAAAAACTTATTTTCTTTAATTAACTACTTTCGTAATACTTTTTTCCGTATTTTAATAACTTAATAATCTTAATATTAAAGCGTTAAAAATAATTAAATCTTTATTTTAATAACTATTTATATTATTTTTTCGAAAATACGGAAATTTAAATATATTAGTTTTCGGTATTATAACGTAACGTTTCCTTTTAAAAACTTTAAAAAAAAACGAAAATTATTACCATAAAACTTTTATTACGGAATTAACTTCGGTAATAAAAATTCCTAAATTAAAAATTCCGGAATAAAATCCTTATTTTTACTTTTAAAAATAATTTTATCTTTAAAATTATTTTCGTTTTCCGGAACGGTAATAATAAGCTTTTTAATTACTACAAAAGTTATTAAATTAATAATATCGTTATCGTTATTTTTAATTATTATTTTAATATATTATATAATAAATTAACGTTCGGTTTAATTAACTTTAGTTATTTTCGTATTTGTTACTTTATAATATACAATATCGGTTTTGTAATTTTAATAAATTTTAATTTGTTAAAAAAAAAAAAAAAAAAAGGGATTAAATTTTTTTATTAACGTTATAAACGTAATTTTCCGTATTCCTTCGCTTATAATATCAAAATATTTCTCTTTAACTAAAAGTTTTCCGTTAACTTTATAATTTTTTATATAAAAATCGGAATAAATATTTAAAAACGTAAATTTTTTTTAATTATATCCGGTAATAACGTTATTAATTTATAAACCTGTAAAAAATTCCGTTACGAAAACCGTTAAAGCAAATTAAGGAACTTATTATTATTATTATAATTTTTTTTTAACTTATTTAATTACGCGTTTTAAAATAAGGGTTCTTTTCGAAATACGTTTGTTTATTTATTTCTTAATTTCAAGGTTTTTAATTTACCTATTAAGTTAACCTTTTTTGCAAATATAAAAATATTTTTTAAAAATTTGTATTATTTTAAATAAATATTTTTATATCGAATAATTATAGTAATTATTACTGGTATTATTACGGTTATTTAAGGCGTTTTTAAACGTTTTTATTTAATTAAAAATTTTTCCGTTAAAAATAATTCCGAACGCTTTTTGTAATAACTGTTCGGCGGTAACGTTTTAAGTTTTCCGTAATTTTATATAATTTCGGAATTATTTTACGAATTTTTATATTAATAATAATTCGGTAAAATTCTTATCTCCGAATATAATTTCCTTTACCGCTATAATTTAAATAATAAAAAAATCGGGTAAATAAATATTAACCGTTTTTAAAAAATTGAAATAACCGTAATAACCGGTAATAGCTAAAATTTAAAACTTGTTAACTTTAATACGCGTTTTTTAATATATAAATAATTAAATATTTATTTAAATTTTATTAATTTTTAACGTTTACTTATATCGAACGTCGACCTTTTAAATTTAAACGTTATTACTAAATTTAAACTTATTTTTAAAAATAATTAATTTTTTTCGAAATATAACCTTTTTTTAATATATTTAATAATAATCGGAATATATAAATTGGTTTAAAAACGTATTGATTTCGGTAACCGTTTTTTTTTAAGTAAAATATAAAAATTATTTTTTGTTATATAACTTTAAAATTTTCGAATATTTAATATAATTATCCGTATTAAGTTTTAATTTATTAATTATTTTATTTTAAAAAGGCTAAAGTTTAAAAGAAACCGGTATAATTAATAAAAATAATATTTAAATTATATTAAAGTTAATATATTTTTATAATATACCAATTTTTATATTAACGTAACATTCGAAAATGTTATATTTTTATAAAAATCTTTATTTTAAAAAGAAACTTAAAAGTTTACCTTAAAAAGTAATTATTAAGGTTTATTAATTAAATAGCTATAATTTTAAAAATGATATAAAAAATAAACGGGTTAAGGTAATTTAAAATATAACGGCTAAATAATAAATATCTTAGGTAACGGAATAATAAATATATCGTAAAAATAATAAAAAAGTTTTAAATAATTTTTAATAAAAACCTATATAACGAACGTATTAAAGTATAATTAAAATAAAATATGGACCGGGTTTATAATTATAAAAGCCTAATATTACGTATTAAAGTATATAATTAAAAAACCAATATATTAAAAATTATATAATTTTTAAAAAGTTTTAAGTAAAAGGTAAAAATAATAAATTTTTTTTAAATATAAATAAAAACAGTAATAGTTAAAAAATAAAAATACTGAAATAACCGATATAATTTCCGTTAACCTATTAGTTAATTAAATTATAACGTAATTAGGTTTAATCGATTTCGATTTTATGCTTATTTAAAACGAGATAACGTTAGCGAAATTTAATAGGGAATTTTTAGGAATTATAAATACGATAATGTTAGTTTTACCTTATAAGAAAAAATAAATATTATTTTAAAAAAATTCGTATATAAAAACGTATAAGGTAAAATTTAAATTAAAAGGTAGGAAATATTAAGTATATTTATTAATAATAATTTTAAGTTATAAAATCTTAGTAATAACTTTAGGAATATTAAACTATATATATACGTAAATAATCGTATTATTAAATATATTATTTAATTATTAACTTATATGTTTTATTATTAAGTAAAAAGGTACATAATAAAAATATATAAAAAGATATAAAAAGACGCGTAACTTTTTAATTACTTTTATTTAAGGTGGATTTACTTTTCCGAAATAAATTTCCGGATTCGTAAAGATTTTCGTTAAGTTATAATTAATTTCGCTGTTCGATTTAAAAAAGCGGAAGGGATTTTCGATTTTATTAAAAGAAAAACGAAATTCGATAGCTTTTAGGATAATTTTAGTACGAAATAAAATATTATACGAAAAAAAGTATAAAATACGCCTTCGTAATTGATATATAAAAGCTGAAATTAAGGGAAAACGTTAACGTATAAAATTAAAATGTACCTTACCTTATTAACCGGATAATACGCTAAGCTATAAACGTTAATATACGGATTACGGAATTTATTTATTAAGTATTTAATTAATACCTTTTTTAAATAACGTATTAAAAAACCTTAGTAAATATTTAGCCGTTTTTAACATAAATATTAAATTAAAAGGTTTTAATATTATAACTGTATTAATCGATCCGACGTTTTTTACTTAATTATAATAATAAATACTAAAAAGCTAATATTTCGTAAACCAGCCTCCGTTTTATAACAGTTTATTTTTACTTTAGCATAAAAGTTACCGGGTTTCGTTATACGTTATTTAACCGGGTTAATTTTTGCTTATTAAAGCTATATAAACCTAATCGCCCTTTAATCGATATAATGGCTTAATTTCCGTACCGGTTGTTCTCGACGACAACGGCGATTTATCGGATAATAATTCCGACTTTAACAAAGAAATCCCAGTTTTTTTCCCTTTAAAAATCCGAAGGTTTTTTTCGGAAAAATAAGTCTATTTTAAATAAAAATGGTTAAAAAGTTATGTATTTTTTTATATTTTTTTATTATTTACCTTTTAATTAATAATAAAAAATATGGATTAATAAATAGATAATATATTTAATAATACAGTTATTTACGTATATATAAGGCCTAATATTCTTAAGGCTATTATTAAAGTTTTATAACTTTAATTATTATTAAGAAATATATTTAATAATTTCTTATTTTTTAATTTAAATCCTATCTTATACGTTTTTATATATAAATCTTTCTAGGGTAATATTTATTTCTTTTTATAAAGTAAAATCGATATTATTATATTTATAATTTTTAAACTCCTTCCGGGTATTAAAAAACCTAACGGCATTTTTTAAAAGGGCCTTACCGGATAATTATAGTTTTAGGCGATTATTAACAATTAATTAATTTCCTTCACGTTTTTTTAAAAATAAAGATTAATAAATAACTTAATTTTTAAAGGGGTTATTTTACTTAAGAAATTTAACGTTCCTTTATACGGTATATTACCCCGTTAGCAAAAAAAGTTTATTACGTTTTTTATTAGCTAAAATTTTTATAGTTATTTAAAAAATACTTAGTTTTAATTTTTTGCTTTTATTAAAGGTATTATAATTATTATCGTATATTTAAACCTTAAAATAAGTTTTATTTTTCTTTTAAAATAATAAAATAAACGAAACTATATATTATCTAATTATTTATTAAATTAATAACGTTAACGCAGCTTTTTTTATTAAATATTTATATTTCCGTATATAATTCGTTATATCTTATTATTTTTAAAAAAGCCGTAAAAACTCGGCCGGCTTATTACTTAATATAAGTTCTATCTTTTAGTTATACGTATTATATAATAACGGTTAATCGGAAATTTTCGGAAAGGGGTTTGTTTTTAAAAAGGTTAAACCAGTTTGTTATTTCTGGTTATAATCGAAATTACGGCGGCTTAATTTTACCCTTACCGGTTATCCGTATTTTTTGCCGGCCGAATAAGCGGTATAAGTCGGACCGTTAATCGTTATATTTATCTTTATTAAAGATTTTATTCGTATAAAATTTATATTTATTACGGCATTATTACCGGGTTAAAATTAACGGTTAAAAATTCCGCTTTATTTATCTTATTAAAATAAATTAAATTTATAAATTAAATACGGTATTTTTAAAACCGAGTTAACTTATATTTATTTAAACGTTAAATACGAACGTAATTATTTAACGGAAATCGAAAAAGTTGCAACCCGGTAACGTTATTAATAAATTGTATAATAAAGCTTTACCTATTATATAATAAAACGGTTATACGGTTAAACGAAGTATTATTCGCCTTATTAAACGGTTTAAATATATTATTAATTTAATTTTAATATTTTACGGAATTAAGGCGAAATTACCGATATTATATTTATTATAACTTATCCGCTAATACCGGTAATGTATATCGTATATATTATTTTACGTTTTTTCGGATATTAATAATTTACGGTAATTCCAGGTAATTATAATAGTTTAAATAATTATAATAATTTAAATAATTATAATAATTACGGTAGTTATAATAATTACGGCAGTTATAATAATTACGGTAATTATAATAACTACGGCAGTTATAATAATTATAATAATTACGGTAATTATAATAATTATAATAATTATAGCAGTTATAATTATTATAGCAGTTCCGGGAATTATAATATTTTAAAATATAATTATTAATATTATATTCGTTATAACTTATTTATTAGTATTAACGGTATATAATATATATGCTATCTTATGTTTTTCCGGATATTAATAACGTATTACATAAGCGAACTGTATATATAAACGAACTGTACATTTTTTGGTACGTCGCGATAACAAATTCGAATTAAACAATTATAATATATTAAATTAATTTAAATTAATCGGATTTTTTATCGTTAAATACCTTTATATCCTTTTTACAAGTACGCGCATTGTATCCGGGCTTGCCGTAAACGTTATATTTCCGTTTTTTCGCTTAAACCTTTTTGCGATAACTTTTTTCGGCCGCTGTTAACTGTAATTATTTACCATTACTTTCTTTCGTAGCTATAAAAACTTATGTTTTTTTTATAGTAAGTATCTTTTTTTTTTAAAAAACGTTTGTTTTTGGTTTTTCGGCGTTTACTAAAAACGTAATTCGTTTCGCGTAATAAGCCGCATTCCTTCCGAAAAAAGGTAATTTCGTATAAAAATATTAAGTTACTTTTTATTAAAAGATTAACCGATTTAATTATTTTGGTCGGCGAGTTACCCTGATAATTTCTAATTTTTCTTTATAAATAACGTCCTTGTCGAATCGTTTCGGTAACATTTTTAGGAATTTTCGTAAATGGAAAAATAACGGAGTTAGTAAAGGTAAATGGAAAAACGGTCGGTATAAGCATAACTGGAACTTTTAATTCGGAAAGGACGTAATTAAAATCGAATAAAACAAATCCCGTTTTTACGAATTCGGATTTGATATTATCGGTCGTTATGGCAGTTTTAAACGCGTCGTAAAAGCCGGCGATAAAATCTTCCTTAGCAATATAAATAACGTAACGTCGTATAAAACCCTCGATATATAACAAGTAAACGCGTTTTAATACGGAAAAATAAGATACGTTGAAAGGTTAAAACCGATAGGAAAAATAGGCGGGTATATAAAGTATAACAATATCGTTAATTTTGTAATAATTTTCGAATTCGATTAAATAGTTATTTTCGTAACCGTTAAGAATAAAAAAACGTTTCGAATTTTTATTACGCGTTTTAATATATTTATCGAAATATTTAATTTATTTTAAATTTAGTTTATTTGTTATCTAACCGTTTTCGCTTATAATAATCTTCCAGTCGGATAAAAGTAAATTATCGGCGAACCAGCGAAAAAAATAGTTTTTCCCGGTAAGGATAATAAATAAAAGCAAGGCCTAGTTTTAAAAGTTAACAATTTGTATTACCGTAAATTATTCCCTATTCCTTTATTACGTTTATTTAAGTTTTTTACGTTTTTCGGTATTTATAATTACTATATTTATTATTATAAAAAAACTTATTAAAAATTTTATTTCGTCGAAATTATAAATATCCTTTTCCGTAATGTTGTATTTTACGATTATAACCCGAATAAATTTAAATTATTTATAAAATACCTTTAAATTTTCGCATAAAATCCGTTAATAATTTATTTTTTGATTTAAACGTATTTTAAATTTATATTACCGTTTAACAAAATTAAATATCTAATTAATCCCGATACGTCCTATAACGCGTTACGTAAATAGCAAATTCGTTATATCTTTAACGTATTAACGCCGGACGGAAAACGTTTACGTATCTAAGTTAAGGATTTGTTCGATAATCGATTTTTTTTCAATCGGCATTAATTTTCGCAAATTAGGAACGGTATCGGATCGGGCGCATTTACCATTAATTCGCGTTTTTAAAGTAATAAATAGGATATTATAAATAAAATTAAGTTTTTTATAACTAAATTTCGGGTTTCGTTTTTTAGTTTAAACGGCTAGGTTTATTTTCGTTTTTTTTATAAGCCGTTTTATATTATAATTATTAAGAAATAAATGATTAAAGTTAAAAAGTTAAAATAATGAAAAAAATATACAGCTTACTTATATGTACAGCTCGCTTATATAGTACGTTAACTTACGGTAATTCCGGTAATTATAATTATTAAAACAACTACGGAAATTCCGGTAAACCCCGGTAAGTTCCGGTAATTATAATAATTACGGTAATTATAATAACCGGGACGTTTATAATAATCCCGGTAATTATATTTATAGGTACTAAGGCGTAATTACCGTTATTATATTCGTTATAATCCGTTTACTAACCCGGCGGTATATAACGTATACCTTATCCTATATTTTTTCCGAGTATTAATATATTACGGAAATTATAGTAATTAAAATAATTATAATAATTATAATAATTTCCGGCGGTTATAATAATTAAAATAGCTGTAATAGTTAAAATAGTTATAATAATTAAAATGGTTATAATAATTAAAATGGTTATAATAATTGAAATAGTTATAATAATTAAGGTATTTACGGTAGTTAAGGTAGTTATGGTTATAATTCCGGCAGTTCCGGCAGCTTCGATTACCGGGGTAACTATAGCAGCTATAGTAGTAACTAGGGCAGCCGCAGTAATTAAAGCAGCTAAGTTCGCGAAAGTAATTGTAATATAGTAATTAAAGCAACCGCGGCAGTTAAAATAGCTAAGTCGGCGAAAGCAAGTATAGTATAACAGCTTAAGGTAATTACGGCAGTAGTAACGGTTAAAATAGTTACGTTCGTTCGTTCGGCGGTTAAATTTTTAAAGCGTTACTTTAAGGTTTTAAGGAACCCGGAAAAAGTCTCGCCGTATTAACGTTATTTGCCGCGTAATAGGGGGCCATTATTTCCGCCCCCTTTTTCCGTTATTCGTTCCTTTCGTAATTGTTTTAATTTAAATTCCTAAATTACCTTAAATATCGGGTTAGTAAGCTAGCCTTTTAATAAAGTTTCTATAGTCCAGCGGTAAGGCGTTAGGTTTTTAATATCTGGAAACGTAGGTTCGAATTTTATTAAAAACTTCGACTTTTTAAAGGTTTACGAGGTAAACCCTTAAAAGGCCTTAACTTTTGCCGTTTTTTCTTTTTGTTTTTATTATTACGGTATTTCCCCCTTTAAGCAATTTTCGGCCTTAAAAAGAGCTTCGGCTATTAGTTCCTAACCGCCGGCTCGGCGGCGCGTAACGTATACGCTTTTTTAAATTTTTTTTTTTTTTTTTTTTTTTACCCGGGTGCTAATAGGTTACGGTAATCGAAATTATTAAAGCGGCTACGACGGTCCCGGTAACTGTAATTACCAGGGCGTAATTATTAATATTATATTTATTATAACTTATCCGTTAGCCCGGCGGTATATAATGTATTTACTATTTTATGTTTTTATTTTTAATTTTTTTTAATTTTTAATTTTTAATTTTTATATATATATATAAAGGTTTTAACGGCATTTACTACGCCAGCTGAAATAATTAAAATAGTTAAGGTAACCCCGGGCGGCTTTAATACTTAAAACGAGGTTACCGCTATCGTTTTTATTATGCTTTATTATTAAACTTAATTACGTTATAACTTAATTAATTAATAAGTTAAAAAAAATTACTTCGGTTATTTCGGTATTTTTAATTTTTGATTTTTATTATTTTTATTTACATTTAAAAAGGGTTTATTACCTTTATTTTTTATTCGAAATTTTTTATAAATTATATAACTTTTAATATATTTCTTTTTTAATTATATATTTTAGTACGTAATATTAAAGTTTTACGTTTATAAGTCCGGTTCGCATTTTTTTTTAGTTATACTTTAATATATTTATTATATACGTTTTTGTTAAAATTATTCTGAACCTTACTGTTATTTTTACGGTATATTTACTGTTCCATTACTTAAGATATTTATTACTTAACCGGTATACTTTTAATTATTTTAATTCGTTTATTTTTTATATTCTTTCTAAAGCTATAGTTACTTAATTAATAAACCTTAATAGCTATTTTTTAAAGTAAACCCCTAGGTTCTTTTTAAAAAAAAAACCCCTTTAAGAAATATAACATTTTCGAATTTTACGTTAATACGAAAGCTGGCATATTATAAGAATATATTAACTTTAACGTAACTTAAGTGCTACCTTTGTTAATTATACCGGTTTTTCCTAAATTCCAGTATTTTTAAAATAAAATAATTAATAAATTAAAGCTTAATACGGGCAATTATACCAAATATTTAAAAGTTTTAAAGTTATACGATAAAAAGTAATTTTTATACCTTATTTAAAAAAAAGCTTTTGCTGAAAGTAATATATTCTTAAATTAATCTATTTATTTAAATTATTATTAAATATACTGGAAAAAGATTACATTTCGGAAAAATCTAGTTATCTTAAAGAATAAGTTTAAGCTTAATAATAACGTTCGGATTTACGAGGTCGACGTTTAATACAAACAGGCGTTAAATATTAACAGAATCCAGATAAATACTTAGTTATTTATATATTAAAAAGCGTATATTAAAGCCGAAAAGTTTTAAATTTTAACCGTCGCCGGTTATTTCGGCCACCTTAATTTTTTAAAAGTGGTTAACGCTTATTCGCCCGACTTTTTTATTACTTAGATTGCTGTAGTAAAAAAAGCTATATTCGGAGGTAAAAAGTTTTACCGAATTACTATTAATATAAAAATTCGTAAAGCGGTTCCAAAGTTATATAAAAATTACGAAAAGTTTAAGGCGTTACCGTTAAACAGTTATTATAAAAAACGTTCGGTATTACCTTTAACGGAAAAATTTTTAATTAAATAAAAACCGTTTAAAAACGTTTTAAGTAATTGTAATAATAATAATAGTAATTACGGTAATTATTTAACGCGGAAATATCTATATAAAATGGTATGTATTTTTAAGGAATACCTTTATATTTACAAAAAAATTCGACTTAATAGGTAAACCGAGAATTTTAAGGTTAGGAAACAGGTAAACGAACGTATTTCGAAAAAAAATCCCCTCCTTTAAAACGCGTAATTAAATACGTTAAAAAGAAAACGGAATAATAAGTTCCTTAGTTTACTTTAACGCTTTTCATAATAAAACTTTTTACAAATTTATAAGTTAATAACGTTACTATTAAATATAACTTAAAAAAATTTACGTTTTTAAATACCTATTCCGATTTTTATATAAGAAATCGTAAGGCTAATATTTTTAATTTATACTTACCGAAAATTAATGGAAAGTTTCTAGCCGGAAGGAAATATCTTAATATTATAAACGAAAAAATACGGAAAATTACGTTTATTACGTTAATAAAAAGGTTTAATACCTTCCTGTTAAAGAATTATTTATATATCCTTAATATATATACCGATTTAACCGTATATAAACACTTTTAGCACGCTGGAATTTATTAGAATTACGAAACCGACGTTATATATTATAAGACGATAAGTACGAAAATAACTAAAATTAGTTAAACCGAATACTAGTTTGTTATATATTATATCGAGGTAATAATTAAAAATAACGACGACAACGCTATTAATTTAACAGCTTTTATAGTAATTAAAAAGCTTACCGTTACCGTTTTGGAAAACGAAAGTAATTTTAATAATAAAAATATCTTTAAAAGCGAAAAAAAGGACTTTGTTCCGAAGCTTTTGATTTAGGAATTTCTGCTACCGAAGTTAATTTCGTAACAAAAGCTGTAAGGTAATAACTTTCGCCTTTTTTTAAAGCCTTTAAAAAAAGACGTTACGTTATAATACCGAAAGTTAGCATATTTAAGTTTATACGCTTTCGAAAAAGTAATAGAAATAATTATTAAAGTAAAGGTTTAATTACTTTTAACAATTTAATACCAGGATGATTAAGTTATTAAGGCGCGGAAAAAGGTATTACGGAAATAATTAATTAAGGAAAGTAAATTTTTTAATATAATATACGCTGATTTTTTTAAGTTTAACGATGTTTTTAACCGTTATACGAACGCGTTAATTAATTATTACCTGTTTAATTATTAGGGCTAGGCTTAGCTATACCTTTAAAACGGAAAAAACATACTTTTACCGTTTTTAAAAATGCCGTTACTTTTTAAAAAATATAGTTTTATATCGGAATTGAAATTTCCTTTAAAAACAAGTTTCGAAAATAACTTTTAAATATAGATATTATTTATAAACTTTCGCCTTTATATATTAAAAAACTTATTTACGTTTAAGAACGTATTGGAAATGTAATTATTACGAAAGCGCGTTATTCGATTATTAATAACAACCTTCTTTTTAAGCTATGGCTTGAAACTATAGAAGCAATTACATATATCGCCGATTGTATACCTATCTAAGCCCTAGGTTAGAAAACCTTTATTTAGATTTTTAACAAATAATTAATTAAAAAATAAGATAAAAAATAGAAAAAAAATAAAATACTTATTCCCGGAAAAAATCTAAAGGTAAACGTAACGAATATTATATTTTTCGGATTAAAGGTTTATATGCTTACGGAAGCAGTTCGGTAAGGCGTAAAGCGCTTAAAAAAGATAGATTTTAAGGTATATATCGTTTATTTTGTAAAATACGTAATTAATAATATTTATAAAATTTGGATCCGTTCGTAATAATACGTGGTTATTATTAGGGACGTTACTTTTAACGAGACGAAAATATATTATGGCGAATAACAAAAATCCTTAATCGAAATTGTGAAATTAAATAACTGGATTAATAATATCTTAATTTTACTTAAGATAATAACCTTTTTAAAAACGTTTAAAGTTATTTTTAATAACGATTTTTTAAAAGTAGGTATTGTTAAAGGGATAAATAATTCGGAGCCCGAAAAAGTTATTTACGATACGATCGTAATAATTATAGATTTTTTTAATTAAAAAACTTTATAAAAAACTAAGGGGGTAAATGTTAATAAAGCTTATAACCCGTATTTAAATAAAGATTTTTTTTAATTCGGTAATTAATAATAATTTCGAAAAAAAGAATTGTTTTATTTAAGCTATATTTTATTTTTTCTTAAATTAGTTAATAGCTGCTAATTTCCTGGTAACTTATATAAGCCTTAGTTTATAGTTTATATGCTTAAAGCTAACGTTTTAAATGCGATTTTTAATTAATTTTTATAATTAAGATATTCCGTTTTTTATTATATTTTCCTATAACCCGGCGTACCGTAATAATAATAACGATAATACTATTTATAATACGGTTTCCGTTATATTATAGTTTTAATAAGATATAAGGAATTAATAGATAACGCGTATTGCAAAACGGTAACGTATTAATAACGCTTAAAATAAAGCCCTTAACGTTAATTTTTACGAATAACGTAATATTAACGATATCTTGAAAAAAACTGAAAATCGGAAAGGTTAGGAAATTTAAAAAATTTAGGAAATAATTAATTTAACGGAGGATTAATTGATTTTTCTATATATTATTACGGTACGTCGTACTTTATATAGTATTAAAAAGTAATAGATTTATTATTAAAATATTAATATTAATTTAAAACGGTATAAATAATATATAAAATCAGGTTTATTAAGGAGATATATATATTTAAGGGATATAGGTAAATTTTTTATAAGTTATTTAAAAGCTAATAGTTATTAAGGTATTTAAAAAAGAATAAAATATAACCCGAATAAAATAATATAAAAAAATTCCGAATCGTATTTTTAATAAAATAAACGATTCGCAACGTAAAGTTATAAAACTTTATTTGCTTATATCCGGAATTGCTCTAATTACGGTACGTTTAAATAATTAATAATACCGCGTATTTTTACCGGATAAAACTTAAAATACGTTATTAGGTTTCTTTTAGCTACGGCAACGCTATACCGAACTAGATTTCTTAAACCAGTTAGCTATCCTTAAATCCGAAACGCAAAGTGAGGAA